>VXBB01013301.1:60749-78427 GCA_013399915.1 Illadopsis cleaveri
TATCTATCTATCTATCTATCTATCTATCTATCTATCTATGAATCGAATCTATCTCTATACCTGTATCTATATATCTCTACATGTCTATCTCTATCTCTATGTCTGTATCAGGGAATAGAAAGAAACAGGCATTAATTTGGAGTTTAGCTCCAAAACCTGAGCTCAGCCTGCGTAAGTGTCTGGGCAGATGTGCCAGGGCCAAGTGTCCCCCACAGCAGCATGTGCCACGTGCCCATCAGTGCAGAGGGCAGCAGAAGAGAGGCAGAGCAGCTGCAGTGGCTGCTGGCCTCATGCCTCCCCATGTCCTTGCTGCCCTGCAGTACCAGCAGGGAGCAAGTCCAGCCCTGGGGCCCCCCTGCACATCTGTGGTGCCTCTCCCACCATGAGGGTCATCCAGGCAGGACCATGGGATGAGTGCCAGCTTCTTGCCAGGTGCTTGCTCTGCTCCCAGAGAGGTGTAAATCAGGGGTTACCCTGCAGCAGGCAGTGCAATAGCTCCTGATTTACAACATCCTACACAAGAGGAGAGCTTGACCTTACACTTCAACATCAGTGCAGCTTCCTTTGTTGAAAGCTTCTTAAGACAGACATGTAATCAATCCTGGAGAGCCACTGAGCAGCAGGGCTCAGGTTCTGCATAAGTCAGGGCTGTGCTTCCCAGGGAAATCGTCTGATCCAGCCTCCCATGACATCTATTCCCTGCCTGCTGTCTAATAGGAATGAGTGTGTTTTTCTGTTTTTCTTTTGTTATAAATGGGCGGCTTTAGATTAATACAATCCACAGAGAGAATTTTTTCATAGTAAGTCTGGCTTACCTGTGCTACTAATCTTTCAGTGAGAGAGGCTTTCAGTGAGCTCAGGTCTTTGGAAATTCTGGACTTTACAGGCATTTGATGTTATTTTAGAATCCAAGAGGAAAAGCTTACTGCCTTGCCTGTTTTTTCATGGCCATAATTACGAGGGCAGTCTGCTGACGTAACTTGTATGGAAAATAAATGATGGCTTTCAACAGCCAGTGCTGTCAGACACTTCGTTCCTTGTAACTATTTTAGAAATCCAAATTCAGTTTGCACTGCCAGAGCACCACATGCTGCTCTTATTTATGTTTGTGTAAGTCCCATACTGTACCACTGCCTTCAGGAGATCTATTGTGTGTTTACACTGCATGGTGTAAGCCAGAATTTGGCTTGCAATGTGTAAGCCCATGTACATCTTGTGGGGTGATCTGCTGGTCCAGTAAACACAGCAGGAGAACCATGCAGTTCTGTTTAGTCCTACAACTCACTAGCCCTTACTAGCTGTAACTATTTGCCTTAATGACACAATAGAGTGAAGGCAGGATGACACTTTGAGCATTTTCAGTTTAAACAGAGAGTTGAAAAGGCAAGGCAAAGTAGAGACAAAGGTAGGTTTTTTCCAGAAAAAACAGACAATTAATTGTCATTGTTACAGCCTGACACCAACCTGGACTGCAGTGCTTGAAGGTTTGTCCATGGTCATCATGCCTTTGCTCTGCACTTCCCTGTGCCTGTGTTCCAGCCCAAGCTGCTGGCAGAGCCAGGGAGAGGCAGCAGCCTCGTGCTCAGGCTGCAACACAAGCAGGGCATTGGTCATTGTGGTTATGTGCCAACTCCCCAAAAGACATGTTTACTAAAGAGTAGTTACAAATACAACCAGCAAAGATAATGATTATACTTAGTCCTGTTCTTCTTCCAGCAACACATCTGTGGCATGGATGGATCATCATTCCCTCTTGAGGCATGAGGAATGGGATACAGAGGGGTGAAAAGCTCTAAGGTAGACAAAAAAAAACAGAGTGAAAACAAGTGTGTACAAAACAGAGGTACAAGATAAACTGTTTTGCAAAAAATCTGTTGGAAACAGTTGGCTTTTGAAAACATCCTCCACGCAGTGCTTGTAACCCAAAACGTGCAGAACTGAAAAGATGAAGTGTGTATTGACACAAACAAAATGAAGAATGAAAAGAAGATATTTTTGCTATTTTTATTAATATCCCAAAGAGGAGCATGCGGGCAGTAGCCTTCTCTGCCATCTGTGGCTGCTGTGCTGCCAGCCTGGAGGGCTTGAGTGCCTCTGCATCCCAGACCTTTGGTCTGGAGTCCCACACCACTCTCTGAAGCTCCCTGTGCCCTGGCAGGACACAGCTCACGACAGAAAAGCTGCTGAAATGGTGCCAGTTTTCACAGCCAAACAAACTCACCTTTGTCCTGACCACAGACTCACTCATGGGCACTTCTCCCCCTCTCTGCTGTCCAGAGGCACGGCAGTGTTTCTGCCTTACTCACACGCTTGCTGAGTTCTACAACATGTTTTGGGCAATTGTTTTCTTTCCTTTGCTGGAAAAACTGATTTTTTTCTTCCTCACCCTGGTTTCATACAAGTACACATCAAACCTGAGATGAAGCTGGTGAGGGGTCATTCCCCTCAAAGCCTCTGGCTCTGTGGGATCTGCCTTTGCCATCAGGAAGCCACAAGGATCTCTGACAAGCCTGGTTGTACCTGGGGGGGTCTCCTGCCCATCTGCACACCAGCAGCAGAGCGTGTGCCTGGCTGCTTTCAACCCTGACCATCCCCTCTCATTTTGACTTTAGGAGCTGGTTTCTGCTGCTCAGCTCTGGAGAACAGGCTCCTAGAAGGATCCACTCCAGCACAGGAATGTCCTTGCCAAATCCCTCCCTCCAGCAAGGAATCCCACCTCCCCAGGAGATTTCCTCAGGCTTTTGGTGCCTGGGACAAAGGGCAGCAACAACACATCTCCACCAGGAAGCTGGGGTGGTGTCTGGCTCAGTTAAATGGAGGCAGTTTTAGCTCCAGATTCTATTTGTGCATTTATTTAACATTGCTAAAGTTTTCCTGTTCTTTCCTACCCCTCCCCTCAGGCTGGCCTCCCCCAGGACAGGCACCAGCTCTCTCCCACAAGACAATTTCTGTGTCAAAGGAGTCACATTCTGTACCCACCACTGCCCTTGCAGGTGTCACACAATGAGCAAGATCCCTTTCTCACTGCCTCACACTTGGCATTTAGACACAAGAACTGTCACTTAAATAAACATGGTGCTATGTAAAAAAAAAAAAACAACAGAGATTAATTTCACATTCACCTATAATTACACTTGAAAAGGACAGAGGGCCTCAGCAATCCCACCTTAAAATAAAATTAAAGCCTGCATAAATTCTCTGTCTGGCCTACTGCTCCTACCAACAGCACACATGCATTTGTACATGTTATTAGACTGACGTTGTAGCATCCTGGACAAATCAAATTAATTCAAATATCTGCGGGTACAAAACACTGTAGCTGAAAAATGAGCACATAAAGATATGTGATTTTCCCCTGGCAGTTTATTATGGTATGAAGAAAAAAACATTCTGTGCTTGAAGCTGACGTTATATTACAAATGTATTGCGAAGTATGATGTGATTATTAAAATATGATTACACAAAGTATGAACATTTTAAGAAGTTTACAGTACAGCGAATCTTTTATAAACAGACTCTTAAATATACAGAGGACAATAGTAGCTGACAGAAAAACATCAAAAATTAACTATTAATGTTTATAGACTTTTCCCCTGAAAAAAAGTCTTACATTAAAACAGAAATTATGAAAAGCCTTAAAACCAGGAACAAATCACCTGTACACTACAAATATACATGGTAGAGGTGCACAAACCAGAGCTACCTTTTTGCTGTGAGGGTTCAGTGGCTGGAAGCTGAGCAGTGCCTGCCCAGCACCTCCTGTTCAGCGTGGCCACCACGGGCCACAGCACGCCGAGCCTGCCATCCCAGGCACACAGCTGGCAGCAGCTGGGAGGGCACCAGCACACACTCCCTGCAGGACAGTGCTGCTGCCTTGTCAGTGGCACAGCGACCTGCTGGAGTGTATCAAGCTGAGAACATGCCCAGGATCTGGCAAATGGATCTCTGCAAGCAGATCTCTGAATGCACTGGGTGTCTGGATGGGACCTGTGCACCAGGTTTGGTCTGCAAGATTAAGCGACGAGGGAAACAGCAGCTTCTTTTAGGGATTTTATTTTATTTTATTTTTTTTAATGCAACTTTTCGATCTTTCCTCTTGATATGGGAGAATAGATGTCACATTTGATTTCTGCTTAGTCTGGTTGCAATGACACCCCTAGATCATGTGTTAAGTTATGTCAAAAACATAAGTATTTTATGCTGTAATACACAGTATTACTGAAACTAACAATATTATTTGCATATTTATAACAAGGTATAATGAAATCCCTATAATAAAACCAAGTTATGCTATAGATTTATTTACAGGGAGTCCAGCAAAGAAGTATAAATACTTCTACATTTAAGGTTTAGGAAAACATAATTTACAAAATATTCAAATATATACAGTCATCTGAAAAACTGCCAATATTAAACTTTGATGCAGGCAAAGAATTGGCTGAGTCTATTCCCTCCGTATTGAACGAGGCAGTGGCTTTCAAGGGTTGTCTGTTCTGTTCAAAGCCATATGTGTGTTATTTACAACGAGGCTGCTTCTCTCCCAGCTAAACGTGCCCAGAGCTTTGAGCGTGCTGTCCCAAAATGTCATCTATCATTGTCAGATTGTTCAACCACTCCTCGTCGTTGCTGCTGCTGCTGTTCTTCATGAGGGAGTCGAGGAAGTCGGTGTCGTTGCAGTTGGCAGGCATGATGGAATTGCTGTGCTGGGACACAAAGTCATACTGGGGCAGCTCAGGAGTGCTGCCCATCCTGCTGAAGGCATCGGGCTGCCCAGTGGAAGGGTAGCTGGGCGGGCCAAGGCCCGGGGCAGGGTTGAGGTGGTTAAAACCGGACACTCCTTGGGGCACCGATTTCATAACATTCATAGCCGGCAACGGTCCCCTGGTTAAATTGTGTCTCAAGTTCTGATTACTCATGGAGCTCAAGCCCTGGGCAGACTGTGCCATGCTCAGTTTCTGCATCTGCCTGACCTGGATGCCGGGGGCGATCTGATTTGGGGGCACCACGGCCTGCTGGGAGAACGCCTGAGCCGGCGTGCCCGGCCTCACGCCCTGCTTGGAGAACACCGTGTTCCCAGAGAACTGCTGCATGCCGCCATCCATTTGGCTTTGATTTGGCATCCTTGGCACAGTAGTCGGCGTCCACATCTGGGCAGATGAGTTGGGGTAGACGTTGGGGATCCTGGGCATGCTGGGCTGCCTCAGGTGCTGCTGTGTCGCCGAGTGATTTGCTAAGGAGCTGGAGCTGAAGCCTCCCATGGGCATTCCTGGCTTTGCACTGGAGTGGCTGTGAACAGTCTGGCACCCCGAGTTCATGCCCAACGAGTTCTGGCTCGGCCTCAGCGGGATGTTAAAGTCAGAATTAGGTGGGAAAATCCCCTGCTGCTTGCCAGGGTTGTGTGGGATCATCACCATGGTCCCGCTGCTCTGGCTGGCTGTGGCTGGGGCCATGCCAGAGCCCAGGCTGCTCTGGAGCATGGCTGGGTTTGAGGGCAGCATGCGGTGGTTGGGTGGAGGAGCTGGGATCACCTGGTTGCAGTCAGCAGGAAGGGGCTGCTGCACAGCTGTGGACAAAGAGACACGTTAGCTGGTCAGCACAGATTCACCCTGAAAATGTGGCAAAACTTTAGAAACGGTTGCTCTGTCTTTTTTTCATGTCACAGGGGCTTCTCCTTTGTGTTCTTTGTAACAGAGTTATACTGGAGCCATAAGGAAACAGGGGAATCTCATGATATGTGATAAAATGCAAAATGCTTTTAATTCAGGGCAGAGAATCATTAAGTGTCTCTATTTAACCAGACACCAGGCCCTGGCACCTCAAGGATTTTCAGACCATTTTCAGGCCATTTCCTCCCTTACCTTGAAACTGGTTTATCTGCTGAGCCGCAAACAAGCTCCTCTGTTCAGATGTTACTCCCAGCATGTTTTGTCTCTGCTTTTCCTGGAAAAAAGGGGAGTAATAGTAAAGTTGCAGTCTCTTGACAAGCAAAAGGGCAGCAGACACTTGAAGTGTAGCCACTATCATTAACAACCTCTCCCATACACCCTTTACCCCCCTACTCTGATGAGATTCAGCCCAGACAGCTCATTTCAGACTGAATCTTAATTTCTCACATCCCTGCTGTGGGCAGCAGCTGTGACCTGGGGAGCTCCCTCGGGATGGTGAAGCTCCCTCTGTGTTAGGGTGGCCCAAAACACGTTGAAGCCAAGTGATGGCAGCGAGGCAGAGCTGGGTTTGAAAGAGAGTTTGGTCAAGGAGCAGCACAGGACCTCATTGAGGGTTTTACTGAGCTACTTCTCATCTCATTTCCCATCCACAGAAATGAGCCTCCTTGACCCAAATCCAGCAGCACATTCAGAAAGTCAGAGGAACATGGTCAGAGCTGCTTTACCCAATTCATTTGTGGGATTTCCCTATCCCAGCTTCCTCACACAGCCTGTTACAAACCTCCTGCAGGGGCTTCTGTTGTTTAGAGAGACCAGTCAAGTCCTGGACGAATTGGATCCTAACATCTGCTCTGCCAAATCCCCAGGAAACCAGAGAGAGAAAGGCAAGCCTGGAGAACATCTCCCTGGGGCTGACTCACTTCCCAAGCCTTCCTTCTCTGCATCTTCCCACCCAAGTCTGTGGCTGACCAAAAATGATGTCAGGGATATGGAGGTGACCAAATCCTTCCCTTGCATATGAAGGGGCAGATCTGCACTCAACTCTGGCAGAGCAGCACTTGGCCTTGGCCTCTCCTGGCCTTATCCTAGACTCACAGCAGCCTTATTCTGACTCAGCCCAGCAATTCCAGGGTCACTCTTAGTGTTTGCTGACTGATGATTTCCTCATTCCAGTTAGTCCTGTCCTTCCCAGTGAGGAGGACAGCACAGCAGCCCACAGAGGCACTGGGCACCCTACCTGCATCAGCTGCCTTTTCATGATTTGCTGCTTCAGGAGATGGTTCCTCATGGTGTACCCATTGACCGTGGCCGGGGCGGGCACGGAGCCGCTGCTGGGGATGGAGCCTGGCTCCTGCAACCTGGCAACAATTCCAGCATTCTGATCCTGCCAAGGAAGATGGGGGAAAAAAAAAAAAAGAAAATTAATCTCATCAGGGAGGTAACAACAGGAGCCTTTATCCTCTCTGCTGATGCCCTCTCTTCAGTCTTCAGCTGTCCCAAGGCCAAAACACCTCCTGGACTCACGTGGCCCTGTGTGTTACAGTGAGGACAGTGAGAGGTGGGGGAGTGCTCTGATTTCTAAGGATCAGCACAAGAAGAAGTGAGAGAAGCTAAAGGTTAATCCAAAATTCCTCGTGAGTCGCCCAAGGCCACAGAGACCCACTCACTACCACTGCTGAGCTGCCTGGCTGGCAGAAGGGGTGTGAGTAAAGCACCACATTTCTCACAACTTCTCCAACTGTTACACTGAAAGCCAGAAGGAAAGGAAAGTTGCATCAGGGTAGGATTTGGCATCTGAATGTAAAGGAAAAACCTACAGGAAAAGAGCAAACTAAAGGCACAGGAATGGAAAAGGTGCCATCAGACCCGGGGCCCAGAGAGATAAGGAAGATGTGGGCCTGGTCCTTGTGGGTTTCAAGATTGGATGAACAAGAAAAGGTCACTGTGAACGGAGAGAAGAACATACAAAAATGCAGGGGCAGGTCATGTCTGGGCACAAATCAGTAATAAATGCAGTGAGCCCTGCTCCTGCCTGGCACAAACCAGCCTCTTTCTAAGTCCTCAGTGAAAGATCCAAACTGACTTTGACAGCTGAGCTCTTGCCTCCAAAGAAAGAGTACGGTGGGGACGAGGGGAAAAAAAAACTTACCAGAACATGGTGAAGACACAACCCAAAATGGAAAAAGAATTTAAAAAATAATGAATTCTAAATATCTTAAGAGCTGTCAGGTATTCAGGGAAATACAAGAGAAAAAGGAGGGAAGAAGTCAAGGCCTCACTAAGGACAGGATCCTGTGAGTGCTGTACCCAGGAACAGCAGCACCAGCATATTCCCCATTCTCTGTTTTCACATCCAGCTCCTATATTATTTATGATGTTTTGTTATTATTGGCAGGGAGAAGTATGTATATTATATCCAGCATCCTTAGCTGGGCCATGCTTCCTTTGTTTTCAGAATGGAAGCCCACATCCTTTGTTTGGGAATCAATGTTATCAGCAGATAAGCAAGAAGAAAATGGTTGTTGCCTTCTGACATCTGACAATTAGAAGCATGCTCAGATGGAGAAAACAGGATACAAGCCATGTTTCAGAGTGGCCAGAAGGAAGCTTTGGAAGGCATTTGTCACCAGGAAAGCTCCTCGAGCCTGGGGCACCTTTCCAGAGGCTCCACCATGAGGAATCATCCAACTCCTTCCAAGACATTCCTTCTAAGAGGGATTACCAAGAAGGTCACTGAAATTACTCATTTTTATGGTGCCTCCTTTTGTTGTAGCACTTTGGTCTATTATGCAAAAGCACAATTGATGAAATGTAAATGCCTGCTAGATAATTTACTAAAAGACACAAACCTGCAGCTCATCACTGCTCTCATTATCATTCCTATTCATGGGCAGTCTCATAAGACTAGATTTTATTACTGGTGCTTTGCTTACAGTTCTGCTGGACATCTCTCCTCCTCCTCCCTCCCTCCTACCCATTTTACTCCCTCTCTCCCACGAAAAAAGAGGAAGGGAGGAAAAAAGGTAAATATGATTTACTACAGATGTAAATATGAAAGTTCATTTTAAGCTGGAAGTCTGCTTTCATGTCAGACAGGATTCTGCAGCCACAGTTAAGCTTTGAATAATGCAGACTGCCTCTGGGGGAATATTTGAAAGTGGAGAGATTCAGTTTGTGTACTCTGCACATGAAAGACGCTGAAATGTTCATACTACCAAAATCCCTGCCATCTATCCAATTTCCTCCAAACTTGTCTTGTGGTGTGCAGAGGGTCTCTGCTTACTGAAGCAAAGGAGTTTTAGTGCAAGGACAATCATTCTGATGTCTTGCCTCTGGGCTATTGCATTAACAAGTCATAACATTAAAGTCTCTTCTCCTAATCATGTCCACCTCATTCTAATTTCTCCTAAACATCATCAAGAAAATAATGTTGATTTTTTCCCATGTTATTAATGGTAAAGAAGTGTAAATCACATAATTAATTGCAGCTCTTGTGCTGTGGTGGTACAACTGCTTAATTATACGAGATTTTCTGCAGGCACCCTATAGCAATAATGACAATCAGCAAAATTCATTTGCAAATACACCGAATGGGTTGCTGAGTTTTTCAGAGCAGAGTTGTGTAACACTTAATTAGCCAGTAAAGAAACAATCTAGAGATATGCAGTTTGCTTTTGGGGAAATTAGGACAAAATAGCATAGACGAGAAGCCAAAGAGTGAATTCGAAATCCTGACTTCTACAAGTTCACGTTTAGGTTAAGACAAAAAAAAGAAAAACAGAAAGGAAAAGGGAAAAGTTCTCTCTTTTTACCACTAGTGGGAACTACTGTATTCCTGTACAATAAAAAATAACCACTTGCACGTCATGACTAAGAATAGCTATGGTGTAGTCTAAAGGACACTGCAATCTGTACCAAAGGTTAATGAACTTTAAACATTTTTTCCTTTTCATCACTTCCCAAGAAAAATCACTTTCCTTCCCCTAGTAAAACCAAGCCAAAGCAGCCATAATCTTAACTCGTCTGTAGTTTGGATTTATCCCATTATAAATCTAGGAAAGAGAGAAGGATTCTGGTGCCAAAAGCTGGGAATGTTCAAAGTGGGTGCTCCCACCCAAGGGTCCGTGTGGCTGAGCTGTACAGTTACACTGGAGTGTGCAGAGAGCTATGGGAGGTTCTGAGTCCTTGACTTAAAAAAAAAAAAAGAAAGGCATTTGCATGTAGGTATCAGGGTTTTTTCTCCATTTTTCCCCTCCCAAAATTCATATTAAAATGGGCAGGATTCCCAACTAAATGGCACACCACACAGACCTGGAGAGTGCATTTGAGAACACGCGTTCCTGTTGCCAGGCAAAGTGTCACAGCAGGTCCAGAGCTCCTGCAGCACTCCCTGGGCTTCCCAAGGGGGCAATTTCTGCTCAGAAAGGCCTTGGAGAAAAACGACACGATTCTGACTTGGTATCTCATGCACTCATTCTGAGGGCAGGGAGAGAAGAGTCAGTCTCCAGGCTTGCAGGAATGTGCAATGCTCCTGTCACTGCTCAGCCTGTGACTGTGAAGGCCATTGCAGAGCCCAGTGAAACCCCTGGTCTCTGCACCCAGCCTGGGTCTGCTCCAGCAACCACCCAGGAAACTGCTCAGAAAACCAGCACACACTGAGCCCTGCTATGTACAGTTATGAACTGACATCCTTCCAAAAATCCACGGATGAGCTCCAGCCCCATCATCTGACCATGCAGGAAATGCACAGCTGCAGCAAAGAAGCGTGGAGATGAATCGTCCTGTGTGAATGTGGCTGATAAACTTCAGTCCTCAATACTTAGTGATAGATCCAGTAATCACTTTGTGCCTTCACTTAAGCAAGAATGAGTAAATTTATGGCCCCTAATTCCTCTGAATCCTCATTAACAAACAGTCCAAAAAGAATTTAAAAGCAAGACTTTCTGAGGATCTGAATCCGAGCTGTAATCACTCTTTGGCAAGTATGTAAAAAAAACCCTCTAATCTTTAATAAAGAGCCTTCATTGTTTTTTAGGACTATGTAAAAACACTAAACTCATTTATCATTATTAAACTTTCCCATCTGCTCTTACGGTGTTAACTCCAAAGAATATAACAAAGAAATTGTACATGTTAAACTGTATTGACTTAAGCCCAGAGCTATTGGAGATGTACAATTTATTTCAGTGAGGGCAGGAAGGGGACTGCAGGCTGCTAGACAGTCTCATTTGTCCAATGCTGAAAAGACAGTTATCTGCACCAAAATGGCTCTCGGAAAAGCACATTTGCTTTATAAGAAATAAGCTGCCAGGTGAGACCATTCAGCATTATGTTAAAGGCTCAGACAATAAAACTAAGTCATGAATTTGAATAGTTAACAGATGGACTAATTAGAGACTGAATTCTTTGCGGTTCTAATAGATAACCAGGTCACAGCAAGGTTACTGAGAGAGAGGCAAGCAGCACTGCAAATTTCAGGAGGTATTTGCAGAGTCGGGGAAGAGCTGCACTTCCTAACTGAAAGCATTAGCAGTGGTGGAGGAACAGAAAAAGGGGCTAATTAAAGGGGCTAATTAAAATACTTCTAGTACCTGAATTTAAAAAGTTTATTCCATTTCAAAAGACGCTGCTGATTTGAGAAATATTCCCTCTATTTCCAATGGGGCATCCAGCTGAATCCAGTGATTTCAGAGCTTAAACCAGAAGGGCACAGCATAAAAACAAAAGACCAAAGGAAATGGGGCACCCAGGGTGGATGTTTGCTCCAAGTACACGAGTGGGACAAACTGCTTTTTCCACCAGGTTTGGGGTTTTTTTGGCAACCAAAGGTAACTTAGTTTGAAGTATTTACCACCATATCACATAGTAAATTAAGAAACACAAGAAACCAGAAAACCATGGCTACAGGACTTGAGCAGAGCCACTCCTGACCTGCTCTAACCCCTGGGCTGGGGACTCGTGGGTGATCTGTGCTCATGGCAGGGACAGCTATTCCCTAGGGGTGGGGTGAAGTTTCACCAACCAAGTTTTGTTCTGTATTTTAAGAACATCTGTTACATACAGGGAGTTCTGTACTCTGCTGAGAAAATGCAAATACTGGTTTCAAACTAATGCCCCTGCATTTCCTTGCATTCCCACCTGCCCCCTGATGCATCCTCTTCCATCCAGGAGCTGTGCTGCATCTCTTTGGTGGGGACTTCAAGCTTGGGCAGCACTTTGCTCTGAAGCCCAGGACTGAGACCCCTGGGCACAACCACCCTACAAATACTACAGGCTAAGCAATTAAAACACCAACAGCATTAAAGCTGTCTCACCCAACTTCATGGTTTTAAGAGTTTCAGGACTTAGAATTACAGAGAAGCCACACGTAGACACCTGGTGTGCAGTGACTTTGTGCATCCCCACAGGAAACCTCGATGCCACCTTGACAAAGAAGGCTCAGGGCCTCCACAGCTGTTAATGCACTTAGATACTGAGCTAGTGACCTATGCATACAAATAAAGCAAACAAAATCCAGGGTCAGGTTTCTCAAAAGGATCCTGTCAGCCCACTCAGGAGTGTGATGTCTGTGAGATGCCACTGTCATTTGCTTCATGTGGAAGTCTGGGGTTACCTGTGCTTCTTGCCTCTGCTTCTTGCTGTTAACAAAACTCTCCATCTGCTCTTTGGAAGTTTTCTGCCTTTTTTTTTTTCTCCTCTATTCTGCTCACAATTCAGAGATGCTCTTCAAGATAAAACAGCCTTTCAGTTCAAAAATGCTCCAAAGCTTTCTGTTTGTTTGCATGTTTGCTTTAGCACAATGTATGAACATTGATAAAACAAACTGTGCAGTTCAGTGGAGCTGGGTTGGTTTTTTTTACCCATCTTTCACCCATTTACTTGATACACAAGCATGTGAAATACTGCCAGACTCAAGTTTCTAAGCTTATCTTGGAGGCTGTCAGTCAGGAAAAGGCTTTGTTTGAAGACTGTAAGTGATCCATGGGTACATGGTTTTGTAAAAAAATCTCTTAAGTTTTCTGTTCTTTTCATACAGCATGAGCATGTACAGTTTCCATGAAAGGCAGTCCTCCTTCCTTGCTAGGAGCAGTGACAAGATCACCACACCTGGCTAGAAATTTTATCAGGATCTTCTTCCTGCCTTCAAGCAAAGCAGATGAAGCACTGATTTCCCTACAGTTATACTTCATGCTGCTCAAAACAAAACAAAATTCCATCAAAGTATCCAAAGTACTTTTAAAGTGCACCCACAATTCTAATAAGATGTAAACTGACTCCACTTCCCCTCTTAAATAAAACTAATTGAATTAGATACAGCTTTTGTGCAAAGACTTTACCAATATTTTCAGAGCTGGCTTCATTCATCAAAACATGTCCTTAACCAGCAATCAGAACAACAGAAAGACAGAAAATCCAGAGTGAATTATTGCAATAGCGATTTTTCTCTTAGACAAAAATGAATCCTTTAGCAGGCATGTGGAAATCAAGCTGTGATGCTGTCACCAGCACCAATGCAGTTATAAGGAACATGGGAAACAGCTTTGGGAACAGCCAAGAGCTTGAGGAACAGAAGAGTTGGTGTGTAACAAACAGACACAGCTTCCCAGGGACTGCAGTGCTTGCAAAGAGGTGTGATCAAGACTCCAGCAACAGCAGCTCCCTTTGGCCCAGATAAACTCCCAGGCCAGGGGTGAAGGCAGCCTGCTGAACAGCTTTGATCCACCATCCCAAATCCAAGGCAAACCTTGCAGGAAGACTCTGCCAGGCCCTGATGGCAGTGGGACCTGTGTGCCTGCAGTGTTCATACACTCTTCTTCCACCCTAGAGCAGCACTCTGGGGCCAGACCCATCCAACACCACCACACCTGAACAGAACCTGTGTCTGTTACTGTTTTTCTGTGTACACACCCAAAGATGCAGGGATTGGTTGTTTTGTACCTCTCTGTATAACAGAATAGTCAGAATCTAAACCTGAATTCTCTGCACAGAACAGATGTTTATATTTGGGTTGTACAGCTGCTGTGATTCTCCAACCCTTGACAGCACACTCCTGTTCCCATGGAGGGCAGCCTGCCTATAAATTGAATGAGATAATCTTAAACTGTATTTATCTCACCCAATTTCGGCTGGTAGCCCTTCTGCCTGTCTCTGCAAGGTTGTTTAAGCTGTGGTGACAAACTACAGTATCTTGTCTCTTATGAAGTGGTTTGACTCAGGCAATCCTTGTGTTATGTCAAGTCATGCTCTCAGAGGTGTCGAAGAGATTCCAAAGGAGTCAAATTAGCTCAACATCCAGCAGAAGCTGCCAAAAGGAAGTGCAATGACTGGCTGGTAAATTTATGTATTAGGGAGAGCAGAAGAGATCTGATAAATACTGAAGATTTCACAGTAACAAAGTGAAAGTCAGAAAATCTTGAGCTAAGGGGGTAAATCAGTTCTCTACCTGCTCATTTCTGAAAAGCTCTGTGAACTGCAGTGAGGTGGTCTGGATCACAGAGATTTTGAAAATCCCCCTGCTTTCTCCAAGTTAACATTTCCATTAATTTCTTTTTCTTTCTCATGCAAAGGATCCATTTGCAGAGGCAGATGCCCAAGTCTTCTTCACTTTCAATAGCAGTTGGCTGCCTAACAACTTCTGAGAAGCCCTTTGCATGAAAACCTCCCCACATGCAAAACCCAGCACAGTTACTCCTGATTTCTCATGTAAGTGCACAAACAAAGCATTCTCTGGCACAAAAGTATCACATCACTTTTTCAGTATTAAACTTCTCACACCCTTTGCTCTTTCCTAACAGATGAAACTAGTCCAACACCTAAAAAGGGTTTCATCAGATCCTCTGCCCAATCAGGTGGCAAAAATCGCCACCATAACTTACAAAACAAAATGCAGTGATCAATAATATGCTAAAATAATGGATACAAAGAAGGCTGTGACCAGGGCGTCCTCATGATCAAATTTTTAAAACCAAGATATTGACACGTTAAAAATGAAAAATGTGTTAAGGTGACCTTGAGAATGGGGAACAAGGAGCAATTCCATTATGTTTTTAAATGGAAATATTATTAAAACACCTGAAGCTGAACTGTTGTAACCAAGTCAAGTCAGTCTCCCCTTAAAAAATCCCTTTTCTCCCCTTCCATTCAGATTGTATTTACAAACTGTAGATGTCTCATTTTTTTCTTGTGTCATTTCATTATTGCAGAGTTGAGACTAGCCATCTGCAGCTTCATTTCATAAAGCCCTGATTTGTCCTTGGAGCAAGGTCATCCAGAACAAGAACATAAAATGCTGCTTTCCTCAACAGACAGTTCTTTATGTCTTCCTGTAAATACTCCCTACTAATTTTAAATAATTTTACCACTTCATACTCCCCCTCATGCACACCGAAAGGCAGATATACACACATATTAATAAGGATCTTTTATTTAACCACTGCATGTCATGTTAGAAGCAATTAATGGTGTTTATTTGCTGATAACACAGGCATTTTGAGCTGCAGCTCAAGAATCCCTGGTAGCTTCATGTGACTTGCAGGATATTAGCTATGGGTCAGAAGTTGGGATCCCCCCATTCAGCATTATCATATGCTTGGAGCAACTCTGTTTTCTATCAAGCAGAAAAAAAAAATGCAGTCAATGCACAAAAATTACCAGCTGCTATAACACCATACGATGGGTGAGTGATAATAAAACATCACTAGGTGTATGTGGGTTCATTAATCGAAATCAACAGACCGGTAAAGAAAAGATTTTCAGGCACATCAGACAATATTCCAAGCTAAAAACAAAGAAATCTGAACATGGAATTTCTACACAGATCAGGTATGACTTGCCATAAATTCTGGAGCACCTTCTCTGAAGCAGAGACTGCTGTTCTGTATTACAGCAAAAACCAAACCAAGAAAACAAAACAAAAAAGCAGGGTAAATTAAATGGAGAATCTGCAAAAGAACCACCAAAAAGAAACAGGGAATAACTGAGTGACTGAGAATAATCAGCATTAGCTCTGGGGGTCAGTCTCATCCCTGATCTCTGCCTGCAGATGCTGGCAGCAGCAGACTGAAGGTCCTGGCTCTAATCTCCAACACAAGGTGCCTATCTTTGGGCACCTGGAAAATTCATTACTGGGTGGAAGTGGTGGATTCTGAGATAGGCTCTGCTGTACTCAGCCATCTGCCTCACAAATAACCATGAGGGAGTTTTACCTGGGTGTCTCTAACAGCCTCAGCAGTCCTAGCCATGAAGACATGAAGAAACTGGAGGTCTGTTTGCAAACACCCCTGGCTCTGTGCTGTGCATTCAGGACTCTGAGCTCAGCCACACAAGCAAGTATCCCTTTGGACACACAGTGCAGGGTGAGCTCAGGACACTGTAAGCATGCAATTTGTCAGAAGGAGAAGTGGAAGCTGGGATCATTACAGGTGAATTCCCAAGCCTCTAAAGGAGATGATCTTGAACAATAAGTTTGTTTTGTTACTGAGTCACAGGACAAAAGCCATTCCTGAGGACCTGGGCTCACATGACCAGGTCCAGTTTCTAGTTCTGTCATCCAGAGATTCTTCACGTGACTATGGGCAAGAAACTTCATTGCTCCCTGTCTCAGTTTCCCTTCAAAAGGAATTAAAGTTCCTCCCAGAAAAGGGGAATGAGGGAAATTTCCTGAGGCAATGTGAGGGTTTACCTCTGAAATGTGCCTCTCCCCTGCCCTGGGGTCATGACCCCACAGGTCTGGCAGAGCTGCTTTGCTCACCAGTGAGAGCTGGAAGGGCTTTTTCTGCTCCACTCCATGTACAAGCATTGTCATGTTCTCCTCTCTGCACCTCTCCTCCAGGTCTGGCCACAGCTGGTTCCATCTCAGAACAACACTAAACTACACAGAGCTGTAATGGTCCCCCAAGGCCTGTAACCTGGCTGCACAGCCACATGCCCCATGATCCCGTGACTTGACCCTTCAGTCCTCAAAAAGCTCTGCTTGCAACAGCTGCAGACATCACAGCACCTGGAGAATCCCTCAGTGCCCAGCTGGAAGCTGTGTGAAGAGAACCTAGTGCTGGGACAAGTCAGCCCTATGTTTTGTCTTTACAAAAAGAAGGGACCAGTTGAGGTAGTTATGTGTGAAAATCTTGGGATCTTCCTGCAAGTCCTGCTTGATATTTTATTATGACAACTTCTACTGCAGGCAGAATGGTCCAGTTTCACTCCACATCCTCTCCCACATCCCTGTCTTCACCCTGTTCTGTCCCTATTATATGTCCTTCCCCATCATTTACATGGCAGATGTTTTTCATTCAAAATTCATCCATGACGAGAAAACCTTCCAAATACCATCTTCTCATGTCATCCAACATTTCCCTGAAATTCTGTGGGATTTCAGTGTCTCTGTCACTTAAGATAATAGGATTCTAGGGAACATGTGCCTTTGCACATTTGGCCAGCCACAGTTTTGGTGTAAGGAAAGAGAGAAATGTACAAAAGAAGCTGGGAGCTGGAGCCTGGCCATGCTCCCTGTGAGGCAGAGATGCTGCAGAGCACTCACACGTGTCCCTTCTGCAGGGACACTGCATGTCAACAGTTAACTTCCCTTTGTTCCCATCCAAATGATTAAGCTTAGAAGCTTGCCTGGTGACATCACCAGAGTTTAAACATGCTGGATGTGGTCCAGGGAGCCAAAGTTATTGCTGACCCCATGGTTACTGATCCGCTCCGCAAGTAGCTGATGTCTGCTCTCACTTTATGAATTATTTAATGGGTTAAAGATTGGTCAGATCTCCTTCATGCAATATACAGCCATACATTGGGCAGGAGGACGTAAACACACATTAACAAGGTTAAAGTCATATACTGTAACTACACTGTTTTCAGCTTGCAGCTTTATTGACTTAATCATGCCAGCACCGCAGCCAACAAATCATTAAATCCATTCCATTCTTCTGCTGGTTACCAACCACAAAAACAGAGGCAGGCAAACACGGAGCAAATCTCGGAGGGGGTGGGGAGGGCAGTGGGGTGCGG
>VXBB01013301.1:78463-110088 GCA_013399915.1 Illadopsis cleaveri
GGGGCCGGGGAGAACAGTGGGATCACTATGGAGTGATGCTGGCCTGTCACCGCCAGCACAAAGAGGCCAGATCTGTCTTTATGGACTAAGTGGTTTCATGGTTTAAAGTGACACACTCATTTGTTCCTGTTTTGCAATGATTATAGAAAAGGAGAAGGGGGGAGCGGGGAGAGGAAATAAAAAGCAAGCTGAGCTTCTTCATATTGTAATGGGTTGTGTGTGTGTGTCTGTATCTGTGTGTCTGTATCTGTGTGTCTGTGTCCATGTGTGTCTGTGTCCACGTGTGTCTGTGTCCCTGTGTGTTGTGCATCCCCACAGGGCCACAGAGCTCAGCTGCAAACATCCCCCAGGCCAGGGCAGAGGAGATCTGGGTGCTTGTGGCACCCTGAGGGGTCTCAGGCTCTGTGCTGCGCTCACTGATTTAGAGTTCAGCACAACAGCAAGGAGACATGCAGCATTAAATCAGTCCTTCCACTGCCCTCCAGGAGCAGCTCTGACCACAGAGAGCCACGGCAGAAGTCTCCGCTCTCAGACTGAACTAACAACTTCACTTCCAGAAAAAGGCTTTCATCTTAGGCCTGGCACTTCACTGTAACTTTTTGGATCTGTGTTCAGGGCCCTCAAAGCTCCTTGATTGTCAGTAGTGTGGAGAATGCAGGTGGCCCACTGCAGTCAGCAGATTACTAAAATACTGTTTCTAGGTGGTTGAGTGAAGACATCCAGCTTTGGAGATGGAGCTGTCAGCTTATCAGGTTTGAACCTGTAAGATCCTTGTTTGTCACTGCTGTTGTTCCTGTTCATTTTTTGATGGAAATCATATTCTCTATCACCAATGGCCTGGTGCCTGTGCTAGCAGAGCATCCTGTCAGGACACAGGCAAATGTGTCACAAGCAGGCTACCGAGTAAGAATTCAGCATGAGCTCTTGGAAACCTTCAGACATCAGGGTGTTTTACTTTTTTTACTGATGCCTGTTTGCCAGTTTTCCTCCAGTGCAAGAACATGAAATAAGCTCTGCCTATCTGGGGAAGACTCAGCTACATCAGGAGAGATTCCTGGCTGGTTTCTATTTGTTACGAAAAGAAGAAATGGCCAACAAGCTCCCTTTGCTTCACCTTCTGGGTACAAGCTGCTCAGAGCTCCCTGTGAGAATAACCCAGATTTTAGCATCCTACCAGTGCAGGGGCTTGGCAGATACATTTGCACCTTGTCCTGACATACACCACTCCAGACCTTTTTGAACACCATCATTATTTGGTTTATAGCTGTTTTCTTTAGACCCAAACAACTCCTCTTACAGTTTGAGTTCCTTGCCTTTTTTTGTTTACTAGTCTCCAGATCCCTATCACCCAGAGACGGCTCCTGGCTCCATATATTGCAAATAAACATATCATTACTTGGTGCAAGAGTCAGCCAGAATTCCTCTTGGAAACAGCCTCCAAGGAAGAGCTTGTCCCCCTGTCTCTCACCCGCAGTGTGAGGCAGTGGAACACACCATCAAAGGTGCTCCTTTCCAGTCACCACGCTGCAATAGCAGACAGAAACAAAAAAAATTTTGAGAGTCAGAAAGTCAAAAGTCAGCGATTTAAAGTACCTGTGTGACCTTCAATTTAATTTTGTATGTTGGATCACCATTGCTGCCTCCACAGACTGGGAATAGAGGCACCTCCAGCAGGCAGGGACCAAACCTCGGTGTGTTTTCCAGGCTTCCCTCACTGCAGCCCCTGCACCACGCCTTGGAGGTGCACATTATGGTGAGCTGAAATTCCTCTCTAAACATCTTTTCCTCCACTGGCCACAGGAGAAGTCTACATGATGGGAGCAGACAGATGTAACCCAACCAGTCACAGAGGAAGTCTGACAACGGAGAGCACTAAATCCACAGCTCACAAGGCCCAAATCAGCACTTAACCACACAACTATTCTTCTAGCTGAAAATGCCATAGATGCACAGAAGATGCACAGAAAAAACTCTGCCCTTTTTTTGGAGGTTCAGCAGCCCCAGCTCCACAGCTTGTTCTCAACAGAACCACTCGGCCAGCACTGCCTCCCTCCACTGAACCCCAGCTCAGCAGCTCCCTGCCAGCCTGCACCCACCTCCCATTCGTGTGTGCTTGAATTTGGGGCTATTTGGGGGCTGGTGTGAGGGACTCAGCCTGGAGAGCACCTTATCAGTGCCCTGTGCTTGTCGGGAGAGCACGGGAATGCAGAGGAGGCTCTCAGGGAGCCGCAGTCATTAGCTACAAGCCGCTTCAAAGGGAAGTGACAGTAGTGCTGATGTTTAAGGACTGACACACCCAGCCAGGAGTAACACACCACTTGGGCTATTTATAGTCCCTGATCCTCGAGTCTTAAAATAGCACTGCTTTTATTTCTGTATTTTTAGGCACACTGGCAATGTTTAAGCAACTCCATTCGCAGGCTCCACATCAAGCACATCTCAGGCAGTCTGGGAAATGACACTTGGGACTCCTGTGCCTCCCCACGGAAAGCAGAGGTGAATTTCCCTCTCCCCATCACCCCTATCCCCTTGGCAAACGTGACCAGGCTTATTTCCATGTATTTACATCCAGACTGCCCCTTCCAAATGCACAAAGGAGGGGCCGTGCAGGTTCTCTCTGCAAACAGCCAAGGAAAGCAGAACAGCAGAGGTGTTCCAGGCTGCAGGACATGGCCACACGTGTGCTGCACTCATCAACAGGCAACAAAGGTCAACTGAAGGAGTTAAAGGTCCTATAAGAAAGCAATACTGCTTGTTTGTGCTTTCCTTAAAAAAACAAAGGTCAATATACAGAACTAGTCAAACAAACCAGGGCTGCAGGTCTGAAAGGAGCACTCCCTCTGGCTGCAGCACAGCCCTAGCTATTTGTTCTCTGCTCCCTGGTGCCACACTGTACCTTGCTTGGCATTTCTTAATGACTGGAGCATCCATGTGCTCTTTCTAGAACAATTATAAAATATTCAGGGCAGGAGAAAAAAAACATTCCTTGCACAGCCAAGGCTCCAGCAGACTGCAGAGGTGTCAAATGGTAAATCATTAGGTGTTTTAATTGCAGAGTTATTTATACCCTGGAACTTGCTATTAACGTAGGAAAAAACAGAACCTACTGTTACCCATAATTAAAGGGATTATTATGGGACTGCATGGATAGCCTCAGCCAGACCACCTGTCTTTTGGCAGTGGTGACTGTCATGAGGAGGAACATTAAACAGAGGCCCAATCTTACGGTACTTCAGGCAAGAAGTTCAGAGAGGTGGTCCCAACATGGGAACCCCGATTTCTTTGTTTACCTCACCCCCATCACTCTGCTGCCTCTGGCCACAGGCCTGGCATTAAGCAGGGGAGCTCTGAGGACAGAGTACTGCAGGGGTCCAAACCCATCCTTCCCTATCAGCAAAGCCTTTCTGACCAAGGGGTGCACAGATAACGCACATCCTGGATTTGGCCTGCAGTTGTATAACCATCCTGTTAAAATTCAGGATTAACAGGTTATATTTTCATTTGCCAGATCGTTATCTGTCCCGAGAAAGGTTTCCGATTTCACCAGCACTAATCAGGAGCCACAATGGATTTCCGGTCTCAGCAATGAGGCTCCAGAGCCTTTGTACCTCGTGGAGCCAGTTTCAATTCAAATCTAACTGGCAGAGCTATCAGAGCTGCATGTTGAACAGATTAGGGGAAAAAAAAAAAAAATAGTCACTGCCATGCTACTGTAACTTATTTGTAAATCCATTTCTTACAGACACAAATCTCTCTGAGCAAAGCACCTCGTAGCTACACTCCCTTTCCAGGAATGACACCCTCAGTCTCCCCAGTGGCACTGAGCAATGATCCATCCCCATTACAGCTCTGTGCCTTAAAAGAAATGTGTCAAAACCCTGCACTGGTGCCCACCTCAAGTTCTGGTTTAGGCTGGTAAGGATATCATAAAAAATAAGCAGCAAACAGATCCAGAATGAAGAGATGAGCGTGCCACGACAGCCTGTGTCCCCAACAACACTGAGCTGTGTGCCCTGCACGGGGCTCTGGGCTCAGCAGCATTTCCCATTGGAATGCTATCACAGACAGGGCACCCCAGCACAGCAGGTGCATTGGCCCAGCACAGTCAAGTCCTACTGTATTTATATTATATTTATACCTGGGAGGCCAGACAGACTCACATGAGGTACTATCTTTGTGGACAGAGAGGTGAAAGGCTTACTGACAACTGGCTTCACCAGATAAGTAAATTAGGCCTGAGTTACAGTCTTCATGTTCTCTCACTGCCTCCACTCCCTGGACTGCATGAGTCAGTAGAACTGGAGGGAAAATATTCACAGAATTCTACAAGTTCAGGAATTAAAGAGACATCTCCGAAGCTTGCCTGTGGCACTCAATACCAGCTGAAAAATTGGGTCAGCTTGACATTGCTGCTGGAGGTGAACAGAGCTGGGGAGGCTGGATGAGCAGCCAGAGCCCCTCTCTGCAGAGCAGGTGAGCACAGTGCTGCCCACAGCCTCATTGCTCCACCACGGAAACACCTTTTAAATTTTTAAACCCGGCAGTGAGAGCAATTAAGAAAACAAACTTTGTTTCCTGAACAAACACCAGGTTCAGACAGTTTGGGATTATGAGAGATACATGCAAATCTGCAAGTCTGGCCTGGGCAGTTTTTGAGGGCTGGAGAACTCTGCGAGTTCTCCAAGGTTCAAAAGAGTGAACCTCTTTTTTCTTGCCTTGAATAATCATGGCAAGACCATTTTGGTGTCTAGGCTCTTTTACCATCACCAAACCAGCCTCAGCTGACAGTCACACCGCCAGGCTGGGAGAGCTCTGTGAAGGGAGAGACAAACCCCAAATGTCTTGTAAATCCTGCTGCAGGGAGTGCCACATCACAGGGGGGCTCCTTGGAAGGCTCTCCTGGTTTGTCTGCTCAGACAGGATGCCAGGCCCTGCTGCTGATGACACCTCTCCTGATCCCATGCCACCAAGCCTGATGCTGCCCTGCTCCTGTCCTGGCAGCTTCCAGAATCCAGGGCACCAACTAACCCAGAAAAAAACACAACAAACCACCAGGTTACACCAATTTTTTTCCTTAGTACTTTCTGCTCCCATTTGCTGCTGGGCTTGAGGAAAGAGTATAAAGACTGATAAAAATGAGTCCACAAACCTCTGATACTCTGCCCCCAAGCTGGGGAGGTTTCCAGGGGCTGCCTCTGGAGTCAGCTGGGAGGAGGGAGAGGAGGCAGGGGAGGGAGAAGGGGAAAAAATGAACAGCTGCAAAGCAATTAAGCCTGCCTCCCTGCCGTACTGTCCAAAGCAGGAGGCAATCTAATTCAGCCTGGTGCCTCTCTTCCTTCAGCCGTCTGGTGCCTGCCTGGGATTCAGGAAAGGGGCTGTCTGACTGCCCACTTTGTCTGATGAGCCAAAGGGGCCCTTCCCAGCCACAATTTCCAAAGGAAAGAGATCTTGGCTGGTGGTGTCTCTTCTTTTCTGAGAAAAAAAAAACATGCCCTGAATGTAGTGGCAGCAGCTTTATAACCCTCTCCTGCCCTTCCTCAGCAAACAACCCAAGTGGAGCTGGAGCAAGAGAATGACCCCGCTGGCTCTGGGGCTCAGCGCTTGTCTCCCAGCACAATGAATCAATTGGCATCCCATCGTTATTGTGGTAACTGTATCTTTCACAAGCAAGATTTCATGTCGAGATAGAATAGGACGTTTTTCTGCTCGTTTCCTTCCTGTCATTCCAATCACGGACTACTGTTAGAAAATACAATGCATTTAAAGTCGGTAACATTTGCAAGCAATGTGTTCCAGTTTCCCAGCTGAACCCGCCGGGCTTTTGTTTTTCTTGCCCTGTAAAGGTGTGGAGAAACAGCGACAGAGGGGAGCCCGTGGTGCAGCTGGGTTAGAAACTCACATGTACAGAAGGTCATCTCATTTTCATGCTCCTAATATCAGGGATTACTTTAATTCCTTATTCTGGCCAACTGTTTGGGTTTATAATCCATGGCACAGGACTCCTTCCAGCCTGTCTAAGGTGGTACTTGTTCTGCTATTTATTCAGAACCTGGCAAAAAAATGTTTTATTTGGAAAATGTTAGTGAGGCAGGGCAATAAAAGCCTTTTAGTACCCAATCAGAGGAGCAAATAGGGTCTGTTAGGAGAACAGAGTACAATTCAACTCTACTTTCAGTTATGTTTGACAGTAATCTAAGCAGCAGGTACATACTTTCCCCCTGGCTTGATCAAGACAGAAATATGCAAAATATGTATTTTAAATGCAGCTAGACAGCATTTCATCTTAGGAAATGTCTTAATACTGTTATCATAAGTAGAATAAAATAAGACATCATAGAGAAAGCAGTATTTTAGCCCACCATTCTGATAAATGCTTTAAAAAGGATGAAATTTGAAGATTTATTTATAAGATTTAGCTCTCCATAAGTTAAAGCACAGCAACTTTATATATTTGTCAACCTAGAATGGAGCAACACATTGAAGACAGGAGTTCCTTACTAACCTTATTCCACATAAGGCCCCTTATGAAGGCCACAGTTCTTTTTAAAAATATAATTCACAGACATATAGATATATGCTACCTATCTAGGAAAAAGCTCACACTCTGGACTGGGCACAAAATAGATTGGTACATATCCCCTCTCAATGCCACATTTTTTTTCTTATGAAAAAGTTCTTATTAAGTAGTAATTTTTAACTTCCTTAAGAAAAAAAATGCAACATAAATAAATGTTGGGGATTTCAGTCCAAGTCCTAAACTATGGGAAAACACTGATATGTCTAGCAAAACCTTTTTCAGTTAAAGATTTGCTCACATTTCAGGACCATCACACAGTCTGTGGTGATGTTATCAGCATTTCTCTGTTCCTGCTGACCTTATGTGCTCTTAAACCATTATATACACAATATTCTCTGATAATAGAACGCCATTCACATTTCAGTAACAATAATTCACCTTAATGAGATAAGGACTTACACATCAAATGATTCTACCTCTGTTTGAGAGATATTAGCACACTTCGGGGAACTGCAGAATCACAAATACTGACATCAAGATTCCAACACTATTCCTGGAGAGCCTGTACTCCCAGTTACATCAACAGGAATTTGAGACGTGTAAGAATTGCAAAAGCAGATGTTAATCTGCAGCAAACAGCACAGGTACGGGCAGTCTGCATTTTTGCCTTAAGCAAACAAGAAAAACAAGACTATTAATGAGAGAAAACAGCACCATTTTCTACCTGCGTGTATAAACAGGCATGAGCACCAACCATATTCCTGAAGTGACTCATTACAGCGTCAAGAAAACTTTTACAAGAAACTTCACCTTGTTTACAAATTTCCCATTCACGTTTTGTTTTTAATTCTTGCTTTCCCACTCGTGGCAAAGCTCCCCAACCTTAGTAAAGATCTTCAAGAGACAGGAACTTGACGCTTAAACTAAAACCAGAATCATCAAGGTTTACTCCTTCGGTGAGCTGGCTCTCCACTTTTCCTGGAGTCGAGTGAGTAAAGCAGTGTGAAGTTATCTTTATTCTTATCAAACCAAGCCGGGATGACTCGGTGTTGTGCTGGCACAGGGGATGGATGATGCTCTGGGGGAGTCAGTGGCCGCTCTGCCTTGGGCACTCCTCGGCACAGCCCAGCCAAGGACGAAAAATACAGCAGGAATAGCTTAATTCCAGCTCTAAATGAGCTCAGCAGGGAATCCGAACAGTCAAGTCAATTGCTGGAATCTGCACTTTACAACCTCGTTCTGCTCCTTTGATCAGGCTGAATTTTGAGCTACGGCGATTAATGGACTAATAGAGGAAGTCACAGGGCATCTCTTGGGAGAGGAGGGAAAGGAGGAAAAAGTATCTCATACTCATCATGCAGCTATGCTGCTAAACACAGTTCCATGTAGAAAACCAAAATGCCACTGCAGAGAGTGTGCTGACTGAGCGGGAAAGGAGGAGAAAAAGGGGGTTGTACGAAACAAAAAAAAAGATAATGCTCTCAGTGATTGTTCATTCATTGCTCAAACACAGCCTTCGGAGCAACGGGGAAGGAAAACAGACTGCCCGAGTATGAGCACCCTGTAAACTGCCCTTCAACCCAGGGCTGGAACTGTTTATTCTTAATGCCAGACAGCAAAGGAAATATTAAACATGCTTATTATGCAAAGAGAAGCTTTCAAAAGCCTTGAGTATTTAAGCACTAAGAGAAATTGATTTGTTTATGACAGGGATACATACTACTGATATTCCGGAGTAGTATGTCCTGGTCTGGCTGGAAAGGGAAGAAACACATTAACATTAGCAGCCTGCTAATAACAAAAGAGAGGGGAAAAGTGTTTTGTTAAGATTTTTTTCCCCCATTTCCTTTTTTTTATTGCTGTGCCTGAGAGGATGGGGCAGCTTTTCTTCCTACAAAGGGCAAATTTTCATTCTGCAATTGATGACTTTAAAAACCGAATACAAGAGGACTTCAAATAACCCCTGGACTGATTAAAACTGATTAATTTATTCGAAGCTTGGCAAGTTTATAAAATAATGGTACTAACCCCTAGAGGGAAAAAAACCCCCCCAGTAACAACAACAGCCAAATCACCAGAAAATCCAAAAATAATTCAAATGTAAACTTGTGCTGAGACAGGAACAAGTGCATCAAAGCTTCCAAGTCCCTCTCTTTTTTTTGCTGCAGCACTAATATAGCATTGCCAAAGACTGCTGGGCCCCTTGCTGCATCCTTCTGCTCCACCTTTGGTTTTTCTTGAGCACACAAAGCCTAGATACATACATGATTCACTCTGCTCTCAGAAATAATCCTGCAGTCGTCCTGGAATGACCTCCCACTGCGTAAATTTAGGCGTGTGTGTTTGAATCTTTACAAGATCAAGCTGTTAATGTAATGTCTTAGGCCAGGATATCACACTCTTTTGGCTACATTAAAAGGGCTTACCCTCCTTGTGGGTCTCTCATCAATTCTGTAGTGGGGAAAAATAGCTCAGCACAGCTTGTGCATAGCCTGCATTCACATCTGCATCTGCCTGACACTGATCCAAGGAACTGCTTTTTCATTAATTCAGTGACAAATGTTAAATAGTTTTGCTGGTTTTACAGAGAATATTATTTATACTGAAGTAATGAATTTACTACCTTCATCCTTTAACATTCCTATATGCCAAGGGTTAAATTGTAATACAGGATTACTTCTTGTTAATGGTAGTGCTTTTAAGAATTATGATAATGCTGATATTTGCCTTTATATGTGCTATAAAAAATTTAACTTTAAAACATGTAATACAGTGATTAGCCTTCAAAGCCCTAAGAAGAGCTGCTGCATTCTGATTGTGGATTTCTATCAATTATTAGTGCTGGCTGCTTGAAATATCCAAAGTGCTCGAGACAGAAATATTACACAGCCAACAGGGCAGACTGATAGGCTTCCTAAATGCACAGTTTTTGAAAAAAGCTCATAATAGTGTTTGGCTTTCAAACCCTAATGTTAACAGCTTTGATGGGACTGCTTCTAATTCGTATTTAAGACCCATTACCTCTTCCTCTAAGCAATCTTCATGAAACATCATTTGTTCTGGGGGGATATTTGCCATCCAGTGCAGCTCTGTAATGGCCGTTAATTCACACCATTTTGCTTGCTCCTGTATTAATCAGCAAACTGTGAATCATCCCAGTGTTTCCCGACTCACAGATGTGTGAGAGAATCACCCAAGCCAGTTCAGTTTCTCTCCCCATTCAGTCCCACGGACAATATCAGTTCCTGTTTACAGCCACGGCGTTGTTTTCCCCCACCCACACACTGAAATTTCTCAAAAATGCCCAAAGGAAAAAAAAAAAAAAAAACCAACAAAAAAACACCCAACAAACCCATCGAGTTCATTCTACCAGGAAAGTTATTTCTAGGTATTGCATCTGAATCAAAACATGTTTGTACTTTGAGCTGGTGTGCAGGAATGACAGAGGAGCAGAACAGGAAGGCAAAGGGGCTGCTCCAGTCACCCCAGAGCCAGGCACAGCATCAACACCATCCCAGGGACTCTCCTACCCACTCGTTTGCCTTTATTCTGTTTGTTAAATTAGACTTTGGTTCTGCACATATTTCTGCCTTGTGAAGTACTGAGAGAATTTTAGACTATGATAAGACAATGCTGGGTAGGAAGCACCCCCCAAAATCAAAGGTAGATACCATGCTCCAACAGTATCACTGCAGAAAGCATTAAAATTATTTATTAAATTAAGCATCAAACTTGAGACAATAAGTAGGGCGTGGTTTTAGGGGAGTGAGCACATTTTCCAAAAGCCAGGCTGCTTTTAGTCCAACACAAGCTCCCCAAATTGCCATTCACTAAGAAAGAGACAGAAAACACAGACAACATACAACCCTACCTTCCCAAAAACATGGGAAAAATGGAATGAAGATGTTCTGATATTCATGGGGATTTACAGCACAGTTGAAATGAGCTGGGTATACAATAGGGTCATGGAAACCATTTCCTTGTTGCTATTCCTCATCATGCTGGGCCATGGACACACCTTTGCAAGGTAAGAATTATGGGTGTGCTGACCTGTAAGTGAGGATGTACCTTACCCAGCACTAACCACTCTGCAGGTTGTTATTTTTAAGAATGATACACAGAAGGAAGTTGTGGCATTCATCCTGAAGCCAAGCAGTGAGAAGGTTGTCGAGTCCTTCCCTAGATTCCCAGGATGTTTAAAACTTCATTGTATCTAAGAGCACAGTTGAGAAAACATGTATGTCCAAAACCTTTTGCTCAACTTGCTTTTAACTGAAGATTTCTGCGTATGGATTTTGTTTTTTCTAATCTGTGATAATAAAGAAAACAAAATGCGTTATGTGGGGGGAGAAAAAAAAGGCAAGAAAATGTGCAGATGGGGCCTGATTCAGGTGATGTTTAGCCCAGAACACTTGTGAGCTGCTACAACCTGCCTGGAAAACCTGAGAGGAACTGTCCACCTTGGGCTGGCAGGGACAGAGGGGTTTGGGCACAACTGGTGAATCAGACATTTTTCAGCATGATAGTGCCACTTTCCCTACATCTTTAGGAGATGAGGCTGTCTCCCACCCTGCACTGCAGAGCAGAAGGAAGCAACTGTCCGTTGCTTAGAGCTGAAAACCACAAAAGCAAAGGGTTTTCAGAGGTCACACACAGCCCCTGTGCCGTGGCTGCCCCTCCTCTGCAGCCTGACCTGGAGCAGGGACACAGCCCTGACACACAGCCCCTGTCTGCAGCACCTGCAAACACTGCAGGCAGCCTGCCAGGCTGAAATGCAGCACCTTGCCCCAAATTTCTCTGGGGTAAGTCCCATTTCCCTCTGTGTTCACAGCACATGAGCACCACTTCCTCTTTCTCCACCCTGGACAACCCTCCCTCAGCCCTGCAGGCATCACTTCATTGTCCTGCTCAGAAGGAAGAGAAAGACTTCCCTGAACGCCTCCAGCACCCCTCACTGCTGTTTACAGAACCCCCTGAGCCTCTTTTTTCTTTCCAACTGGATTTTAGTTTGTCCAGTGTGAGATTCCCATAGATCTGACCATGTCCTGAATGCTCAGTTGCTGGCAGAACATCTTCCATTTTATTGAACAGGTCGTGACCAAGGGAGAGACCTGTCTGGATCGAGGAAAGTGCTGCAGCTTTGGTGTAGTGTCCACATTAAATTCAGCTCCAAAAGGAGGGTGATGGTGAGAGTGGGGGAGGATGCTCCCCACATGGTGTTTAGAAGGATTTGGTCTATTTACAAGCTTCTCCTCTGCAGATTGCTTCCCCTAATGATGTGCTGTGTGGTGTCCAAGAGTGCTTTCAGCACAACAGAGAGCTAAACTGGAAGGAATTATGAGTGCATTAGGCAGAGCTGTTGGAAACATCAGTGCCTGCAAACATCTTGAAAAACAAGCCAAAGAAGTGGGAAGGATAAGAGATGGCTGCAAGGGCTCCACTACAACAGGGGAATGCTTTGAAAACCCAAAATGGAACACAAGAAGACAACACATGAGATTTCAAACAACACTGCAAAAGAGTAATGAGCTCAAAAGATCAGATGTGAATTAAGGGGTTTTTTTTAATCTTCATTACTGCACTTCTGAAAATGCTGTATTACTGTTGACATGTTAAGGCCAAACAGCCCATTTTGTTCCACAAGTTTATATCTTACTTTCCAAAACTTATCTGACATTATTTATTCACAGGGGAGGGAAGGGAAAAGATGGCAGTTGATAGCTTCAGTCAAGCTCCTCTCAAGACTCTCTTGAGAACAGAGAATCTCTAAGTTTGAAAAAAATACCAACTCACTTGCAAATGCACAGATAAATATAAATTCAGAAATGACTATTCAAGAAGATGTTTTTACAACTGTGGAGATGTCAAACTCCAGGCTCAGCCTTATTGCTCTCTGCAATCCAGATTCATCACCAGCTTCCTTTATTTCCCTATTCAAAGGCACTTAATTAGCTGAAGGGCTTGTTGCTTTGCCTTCAAAAGCTCTCCATCCCTCAAAGGCTTTGCTTTGGTATTGTGCTACCATTGCCCTTTGAAATCAAATCTGGTTTTCTCCTCACAGCATTGGTAAAAGAAAAAAAAAGGTAGTATTTTAAAAACTTGGTTCCCAAGATAAAAGAAAAGGGAAAGAGAGGAAAGGGAGAGGGAAGAGAAGAGGAGAAAAGAGAGAGAAAAGAGAAAGAGAAGAGAAGAGAAGAGAAGAGAAGAGAAGAGAAGAGAAGAGAAGAGAAGAGAAGAGAGAAGAGAGAAGAGAAGAGGAGAGACCAGCAGAATTTCATTCAAAGTGGCTTTAAAACTAAGTTTGACACCTGAAGAAAAAGAGTAGAGGTTTGAAACTTCAGATGAAATCTGGCCAGTACTTTTGGTTTTATTAATAATGCATGATACTCTCATTGTTTTATGTATTAGGAAGTTGCCTTGTGACATCTTGGAAATCCCAAACAAAACATTATTTTCCCCTGTACCAGCAGGAGGACTGTATGTACTCGGATGATGCAGGTTGTGTTCTCTGCTTTTCCAAACTCTTGATCAACCTGCATCAGAGCTTACAAAGTGCTGCTGAGTCAGAACAGTCTCACCTAACAGTCACAGTGCACTGACTTTTCACAGGCAGAAATAACTTCCCATAAACCCAGGCACCCAGAAATTAGGCCATGGTATTACCATTTCTTTATATTAATAAAAGCTGTATTTTGTATTCCATTGCAGTTATTTAACCTTTGACATCTAACCTCTGGGTCAGTTTGCTCTTTATAACAGCACATTTCTTCTTCAGTTTTGTTTCTATATTTAGAAAACTCATGCTCTGAGAGAAGATTATTTTTAAACTTTTTTTAACAAAGTATATTTAATCTAGGCCAGAAGTTTTGGTGTTTCTCTGCAACCTACAGTTTATTCTTCCAACTCAGATTGCTGCTTTTACCACAGTCAAAGAAATATTTTGCCTTTCGAAGGGTATTTTAGTCTTCAGCATGTTCTTCACTACTCTCATATGCAGTCCATATGTAGTAAAAAAGTAGCCACTTTTACTGCAAATAATATTAAGTTTTCTCTCTGTCTCTTGTCATTTTTTCTCTATCAGTATTTTTGGCAATGGAGATGAAACAAATATACCCTTCACTGACAATCCAGTGTCCAACTCTCTGGATGTCAGCAGGAATGCAGAGAGCTCTAAAAATAGCACATTTGGTTCCTACGGTGCAAGTGGAGCTCAGAGACACAGCGTGTCCCTCCCTGCCAGACAATGGCTGTTTATCACCTACATCCCCCCAACAAAACAACCTTTTCAGCCGTGTTTTGGTTCCCAGCGCTTCACACACAGAGCAGTCACTGGGCAATCCTGCCCTCCTCCCTGAAATTCCCAAGTTTTAACTCAGATCAGCTTGGGCTTGCAAAAAGGAACAGCCACCCAAAGGGGTTTTTGTATCCCAGGCTGATTTAAACTGTGAATATCAGTTATATTCACTGGTTTTCCGACTTTCAGGGAGGAGGGGATCCCTCCTTGCCCTGCACAGAGCCCTGTGTCTGTTCTTACAGACAGAAGAGCTCTTCTGGAAATGGGGTGTTGTATCAACATTGCTGAAGGCAGAACTGGGCCCAGTGTATCTGACATTCCAGAATAGGAAATCTGCAAGTACAAGCTCTATTTAGACATGAAAATCAGGGAGATGCCCAACTATTCAACCTGCCTGGGCAAATGCAGCTTTTCGTGCTCCCAGAAACAGCCAATAAAGTCGAGGTGAAGCTTTACCCCTGAAAACAGTGTGTGATAGTTCTGGAGACTACCTTTGGCATTTACTACCATCTTTATATGGATGGATTTCACGAGTCCAGACCTTTAGAGGATGATTTCACTCGTAGGCATCAGCCCTACAGGAATAAAATGCAAACCTGCCCGTGGCCAGAGAGCAGCGTTATCCCCGCCGGGCTCTGTCACACAATGCGAACTGTCTCAATCAATCCCCACCCATGCCCAACAATAAAGACACAGCGCTTCGGAGGGGGGCAGATCAGCCCTAAAGACAGGATTTGGGACACTGATTACACTCAAAAAGATCCATCACTAACTCTGGAAATGGCAGAGCTGCGAGGCGCCAGCAGTAACCCCGCTTTTGGAATGTGGAGAGTTTGCTTTAAAACACGGCGAAACAACAGCAAAACGCTCGCTCCGGGTCTGCGGCTGCTGCTCCCTTCCCCATGTTGCTGTGCCTGCTACAAGGATCAAATTTCATGGTTTATTGTTCTCCCTCCAACTGGCCACCATCCACATTCTTCTTCTGTACAAAGCTGCACCTCTCGCTCCAAAGAAGAGAGAACTATGCCTTCTTTTTATAAATTTTAGTCACATTTGCAAACACACACACACACAGAGTAAGGGAATAACTTTTCAGCACTGAACAACATTTCAGGGAATGCTGTTAATTGTTCTCTGAGCAAATGTCTTTGAATGAGGCTAAACGAGGGTAATTTTCCACCAGAAATTTACGGATTTTTTGAGATGCAGAAGTTGTCTCCCCTGTCTTCTGAATTTGTAACATTGTGCCTTTTAATGAAACAACTGCTCTATGGTTGAAAAGTCCTATTCATCACCTGCCTCAGGAGGGAATTGGCACTGAAATTCTGCAAAGCTCAAATTCAGCTCGGAATACACTGCTGGAAATCAAAACCACAGTCACTGGGGCTACTTCACTCTAATGGAGTAAAATTGGTACAGATCAGGTGGGGTCCAAAATTCAGCACCAATCTCTCAATGTAAATAAGAAATCTATTGCAGACAAATAACAGCTCTCCATAGTAGATTCCAAGAAACACAGTAAGTATCTCAGACTCGAGGATTCTTACACAGAATAATTTTCCTGTGTAATCTTTCTTTTAATTCAGCACTCAGGATCCATTTTCTTCTATGAGATTTGCAGTAAAGTTATCAAAACCTTACAAAAATGCTCCACTCCTGAACATCCACCATCTTTCCTCAGCAGCTCAACAGACTGTAAAACTGAAGCACTGTCATCTGGTGTGTAATTATTGTAAGAAGTCTTCCCTGTAAAATGAGGGAGGCACCATAAGCTTACCTAACTAGTCTGAAAATGTAAAATGCTCATCACCTGTAATCATTGTCTTAACTGTCCTTGATCTTTACTGATAGCAGCAAGATTATAATAACTCTCTCTCCGACAGTGAGAATCAGCTGAAAATGCAACACAGGCAGAGCACCAGGAAAGTTGCTCGAAGAAGGAATATTTGGGCCAATTACACTCTCTTCAGGATTTTTTTTTGTGTGTCTAATCAGTAATGCAAGGGGTTCAGAGGTATAAGACTTAAATGCAAAGCAGGGGAAACTGGGGCATAGAAACCTCAGGAATCCAACAAGGACATTCCAGCTTCACAGACTCAGTGGTGAAGCCAAAAAAACCTCAAAGCTTATGGACGTATGATCAAAAGTGATCATGTCCCTGTGGTTAACAACTTATTAGTCCTCATCCAAGATGCAGGAAAACACCATCAATGTATTCTTCACCCACACCTGCCTCCAGAGTTAAACATCTGGTGGGCAGCAATTCATGGAACTGCTGCACTCTGCCCCCTTTCAGTCGAATGTCTGTCCACAGCCCTGGATCCCAAGACTCTCCACTCTCTGTTTAGTCTGGGTCCCACCAAATACAAGCAGGGTCCTCATGTGCTTGAAGCAACAAACTGCTCTAAAAAAAAATTCAACTCCTTTGTTGAATACCGGTAACCCTTTAAAGAGCCCCAGATGTGCCCCATTGTTACCTGTTCTATACCTGCATAAGCAAATTCCGTGAGTCACCAGTCCTTCCCTGCCTTCAGTCCTTCCCTGCCCCTGTTCTAGGCTTTAGTGAGGGAGAATGCAGTGTGCACAACTTGGAAAAGAGCGAGTTGGTCCTGAAGGGGCACAGTGGCAAGGCACTTCACTGACTTAGCGCTCAGAAGCTGATATTTAGTAACTATCCTCTATTTCTCATTGCTATCACAGGAGGTTACGATATTTAGTTTCACCAGCATTAGGCCAAGGTTGATGAAATCCCCCTCCTTAAGGACCAGCCAGTTTGCAGGGTAGAAGAGCACAGAAGACCTGGCTCTGGAGAGGATTTCACACTTCAGCTCTCAAGCAGATCCCCGCAGAATCAGCGATCAGTCTCTGCCTTGCTGGGAGAGAAGTGTCTCTCTCAGTCCTTCCCAGCTGCTGATGGAGTGCCTGTGTGCACAGCTAAGCAGCTTGGAGGAGTCTGCTCACAAAGTGTTGGTTCAGCCTAACAAAGCCCTTGGTTTGGTGGCGAGATTCAGTGTTTCCAACGATTCTTCTGAAACAAAAAGACGTTTATTCCTCGCAGCCAGGCTGCTCTCAGACCCAGCTCCCGAGCCCTTCCCTGCTCCCAGGTCTCTGTTCACAGTACACCTCTCTGATCTGGGGTAGTAGCAGATTCACACCTCTCACTCAGCCCCAGGGAGAAGGTCGCTCGACAGAAGCCAGGGCTGTGCCTCACTTTTGCCAGCTGCATTTTTGCATTTACCAGCTCCATCGGTATCCCCATGGGTGGGGAATGGCCCTCATCCAAAGCAGGGAATGGCTTCTGGCAAATGCTCCTAACAGGTATTTCAAGTCTGCCTCTTTACTATTCAGGAGCTGTACTGTTTGACCTGCTGTCCATGAAGGACACATTTTAACTCCACTTCTCACCCCACCTGATCTTTTCTAGCCTCAGAAGCATTACAAAGAGACGGATTTGTTGAAGGGCACTAAGATAAAAAGAAGATATTCCCTCTGAAAGGATAACATGAAACATGCAATGAGACTATCTCTGGAGCTTATAACATGAGCTAAAAGAGACTGTCACCTATACATGTAAAAAAATTATTTTAAAATAGCACCAAGTTCTCCACCAGGCTAAAACATGGTGGAATTACGGTACATTTTTAGTTGAAGAAATAAATAAATTTACTCTGATAACACCAGAGGTTGTTACTGCCTTGTCTATGGCATGCACTCTGCACACCTCAGAAATTTAGTGATGCCGCGTTTGAAACGCAAATGGAAAAGCAAAAATCAGAAAACAAATGACTTGGTATTTTCACATAAACCATGTAAGACAGAAGAGAGGCTCTCACCTGTCTGCTTTGAGTTGGCAGTGTGGCAGCCTGCATCTGCCTCTGCATCCGATGTGGCTGCATCAGCTGCCGGAACTGCTGCTGGAGAAACTGGCTGCTGTTGGTCTGCTGGGACTGCTGCGTGGCTGGGGACTGCTGCTGCTGCTGCTGGAGATAGTGAATGAGGGACTGCTGTCCTTGTCCTGCTGTCAGAGGGGACATCTTTTGAGTGGCTGACTCCGAGGCAAAGTGGGAGAGTGGTTTGGTGTTGTTGAAAGAAAACTGGTCTTGGCTGACAGGGCTCTCATTCACCAGACCTGGCTGTAAGCTACTGGATGGCTGTTGCATAATCATGTTCATATTTTTGGTCTGGTTTGTAGTCATTGATTTAAAAAGCGAGTTCTGCATACTTGTGGGGTTGCTGGTGGGAGTGATGTTGGAGATTAATGTACCTTGAGGACTGAAGGGCTGCTGATGCAGGGCAGGGCTTGACAGCTTTTCTGGCCTGTACGGTGGAGAAGGTCCAGTATTTGTGGAGGCCATGCTGGCAACCAAGTTGTTCTGTGGGCTTTTAATGCTGCTGGCTGGCAAGCTGGCTGCTGTCAGAGCAGGCAGCATGGAGCTCTGAGGGCTGAAGGGCTGCTGGCTCAGAGCTGGACTGGAGAGCTTCTCAGAGCCATAAGGGGGAGAGGGGCCATTGGATGGGGTGCTGCTGGAAGTCATGCTTGAAAGCAGAGTGTTTTGAGGACTCTGAATGTTGTTTCCTGGTAAATTATTAGCAGGCATGCCAGACACCATAACATTTTGGGGACTGAAAGGTTGATGGTGTGGGGATGATCCTGCCCTGTAAGGCGGAGAGAGACCAGGAGGAGACATAGTTGGCCAGCTGGGAGCCTGCACTTGTTGCTTGGTACCAGACACCTGCTTGCTGGCTGCCAGCTGCTTTAGCTGCTGAGCATGCCAGTTGGAGCCAGGCATGTTGGGCAAGGGCACTGGGAGCATCGGTGGTGGCTGGTTTTTGTTCTGAGCTGCTGTAGAGATGGGTGAGGCAGCAGGTTTGTTTGAGGGAGGAACTTGGAAGTTGGCTCCAGCAGATGATGGCCTCATCTGAGGGGACCCTCCACTGGTTGGATTGCAGCCTGGAGAAAAATCTTTGTTAGCAACGTGGTTCTCCAAGTGGGAAGTCTGTGGGGAGGACTTTGGAGTGGTACTTATGTTTGGTTGGGAGTGGCTCAGACCAAGTGGATCTTCAGCCTTGCTGCACAAAATCTTCTCCAGATCCAGGTCATTGGGAGAAGGATCTGGCATTTTGGTCAGCTCTTCCAATAGATCTTGCAGCTCTTGGTCCACAGACTGTAAACTGTTTCCTTTTTCATCATAATGGACAATGTTGTTGGCTTGGCCTCCTATCGACCCCTTCTGATTTATTTCTGTGTTGGGTGGCACTGAGAACGGGGAGCCAATGCCACCACCATTCATGTGGTTGTTTTCCAGGAGCACTGGGTGCCCTGTGACTGCCAGGGAAGAAGTGCTGTGGCTGGTGGAGAACGGAGAACTTTGCATTTCTGGACATGCCATGCTGGCATTGGCACCTTGGACCATGGCAAGGTTTACATCGTCAAGACAGAGTCTTTTACTGTCATTTGGGAAAGTGACATCGGGCACGCCACTGGAGGCAGGAGAGCTATCATCTTCCAGTTTTCTTTTGATGGATCCCTGTAACTGTGAAAATAGAAAAGGAAGAAGAAAAGATCCATTATTGACCATACTCTGACATGTGCTGAAGCTCCACGCTACAACACTGGGTTGGAGATAAAGAAAATTAAATCATACAATTAAAAACCTAGTCATGTGAGACAAATTCAATCAGGATTTAAATGTGTGCAACTTCACCGAAATCAAGAGAGTTATAGTCAGACAAAGGCTAAATCTCATGAGTTGGCTTTAAAACAGATGTTAAAGCTACAAAATACTGTCTGTCATGTGAACTGTAATAGAAGTTTTTAAAATAGTTTCTGGTTGCATTTCAATTAAGACATTATACTCCATGCATAACAAACATGCCAACATTTTTACGGTAACATTTTTTAGGTCTAAATGGCAAATCTGAATGAAACTCTGGACTGAATTTAGTGACCTTCTGCCAGTGACTGGGATTAAATTCAGACCTGAGACAATTAAATTGTTTTACATTCTTTATAGGCCAAACATCTGAAATAACTAGCATACTTTCTAAGCAAACCAAAACAAAACAAATTCTCAGCTATCTATCTAAACAGACTTTCAAACTTCCTAATCACAAATGTTTTAAATTCCAGAAAGAGTAAGTAACAGCTAAAGTTCTTAATTTTTGTTTATTCTTCTACATCTAAGGCATTGTGACCTTCATTCTTTTGAAGAATTGCCACTCATTCATAAAAATGGACATGTTTTCAAAATACAATTATATAAATATCTCTATCTGCAAGAAACGGTAGAGTTGTAAATTCACAAATCTTAGGGAAAAGAAACCTGCCTTCTACATATAAAGCAAGTGAAACTGAAAACAATGCTTCTCATACTATTTCAGCATATGGCAATCTCTTCCACATAAAATCATCTATGGCTTTCAATTTTAACAAGCATGACCTGTATGTCACAGGATTAATCAGACCTTAACATTGCTGCTTCAGGTTAAGGGAAATAAGCATTATGACCTTGTTTATCAATAGAGGGAAGCAGTATATAGAAAAGTATCTGATCAGCAATGGGAAAATGAAAGAACACTGGTTCCTCTGAGCCAGCTCCCAGTAAAGCCTCTCCCAGCTCTGGGCTACAAGTCCAAGTGCTTCCTGTCATGTAGTGCTATGAAAAATCCCATCTAATAAAAGCTCATATCACCAGAAAAGTCCCCCCACCAACCCCAGCATAACCAGATTCACTCCAGGAGTACACTGCACGTGACCAACTTCTAAATTTTACACTAATTTTTAAACACATCACAGTCATACCTCAGTCACTGCACAACTGCAGCACTTTGGTGCTCTCAGACAACAGTGTCACAGCACTGTCACCACAGGATGTGTGAAGGGCACAGGGTGGGCACACCACGTGCAGCTCCTTCTGCACTGTGCAAACAGCTGATGTCCACCCCTAAATTCAGCCCATCTTCAGGCAATCCCCACAAGTTGTATGGCTCTGACCTGGGAACAAGGCAGGGCTGCCTGGTGGCTCACTCAGCTGCTCTCACACCAGTGCCCTCTCATCACTGATTTCTAAATTGGTGGGCAGAGGGACAAGGGCAGATTGGTGCCTACAGTTGCTGAGGGTGCAGATGCAGTTTGGGATTAGTATCAGACACTGCCATGCTGGTACCCAGCTTACAGAGACGTTTGGAAGAGTGAGAGGATACAAGCTGGTTGTCCATGATCATCATGACAGGTCTGCAGACTACAGTGAGCTGCTGAACAGCTTTTAGGAGTTGTTCATCCACCCTCCACCACCAGACCAGCAGCTTTGGCATTGTGGCAGAGACCTTTTCACATGGGTGTTCTCCCTTTACTCCCCAAGAGTTGTCCCTTACAGAGTTATTAGTGCTTGCCTCTGGTGATATCCAGTCAGACTTCAAAAACCAGAGGTGGGGAAAACTGAGGAGAGCTGCTCCCAGTGCACATTGTCTGCTTACCTGAGAGCCTCTTTGGGCAGCAGTGCCTGTGCTGGGCCAGGATTGCTGCTCTGTGAGAGACTGTCCCAGTGTCACACACTGCTGCACCATCAGACATTGGCTGATGAGGCCAAAATTTGCTCAGCTTTAGGACATGGAACCAGGCCTAAATCTTCTCCCAAGTGTTAGTCTAATGATGGATGAAATTGTTTTCCTTCATTTTCTCTGCTAAAACTAAGCCAGAGTTGCATGTCTCAACAGATGTTGCCCTGTGTAGGCTGAAACATGTTGGTAGAGCATAACTACATATATTTAAAACTCAGACGTGCACAGAGAGTATTTACAGAGGCTTCACACATCCAAAACAAACAGAGTGTGCTCCCAAGTTGCACCCTGGGAACCTTCAGGCAGGAAGTGGTGGGGGATCTCCCACCCTTGGCCAGCTAACATGCTGGCATGCATGTCCTTGCCAGCTCTTCCTTTGCCATAGGACATTCCTCTGCTCTGAGTTACCAGGGAAAAATGTGGGCTTTCTAAACACTCCGAAAAACAGTTTTTCAACTGTTGCACTGGGGAATAAATGTGATGGGAAAACAAAACTTCATTTCCCTAGACTGTTACTAGATATAAACAGATAAAATAAGGGCATAGCTTTCCGATGGCACAGGTATTCCAAAACTGGGACAGGCTTTTAAATAGGATGCTGTTGCTTAGGCCCTCCCGAGAAGATTTGCTGTAAGAGAGGCAGTGAAATTAGCCGGGTGTCAAGTTCTCTTGGAAAGCAAGATTCCTGTTTCCCGGGTGAGTATTTGCACAAGTACCATAAAATCCACAAGACCAGTTTCTCCCAGTGCAGGCAGGTATAACTCCACAGAATTTAGTAACGTTGCTTTTGCTTAAGATAGATTTGACTACAGCCACAAACTTGAGAGAGAAAGATACTCTCCTTAAAGCAACTAAACAAATCATAGAATAATTTTGGTCAAAAGGGGCACTTGGGTGCCATCATCCTTCTGCTTCAAGCACATCACCAATGTAAAAAATAGACTATAGTCACCAGGCACTTAAGTATGAAGTTTCCATTATAAAGAGAAATCCCTCCTTGCTCTGGCTGAGAGGTTTTCAGTGTTCCCCACTGACACCTCAGTGGTTGTTACTCCCACACAGCACACTCTGGGCTGGTGCTGGCTGTGAGGAGCCCCAGCTCCCAGCCACTGCTCTCCATGCACATGCTGCTGTGGCAGCTCTGACCAGTGCAGGGGACAGTGTCACAATTTCATGTTCCTGGGACCCTGCCTGGCTCAGACACGCCACCCACAGCAGTGGCAGGAGAGCATCAATAAAGCACTACAACTACAACTGGGTCCTGACCTCACTAATCCAAGAAGCTGTTTGTTGCAGAACATTCATCCAGTACTCCCAGACATTTCAAGACTATCTCTTTGAAGCCTACCTATGCTTTTCTACACTCATCTTTACCAAAATATTTTTATTGTCCACTTCCTTCATCTGGTTCCAGACTCCCCAGAAGGACCCAATTTATTCCAACTCTTTCTCCTCTTCCTTTTTTACATGATTTGACAAAATCAACAGAAAAGAGAAGAACACCAAAGCATGTTCTTCCCCTTTCTCTGCTGGTTAGTATATTGGGCTGCTCTGTTTCAAATTGAATACCTGAGAAGTGAATGGAAATATTTTAGAAATGCATCACACACACACACACACACATATACATACAGTCTCCTAGGCTGGCTGGAGGCTGCCTATGGCTCAGTATGGGAAAGCTTCATTCAGATGTGCAAGCAAGGACGAAGCAGACAAGCAACAAAGGGGCTCTTGTGACATTGTCAAAATGCATTAAAATGCACTGGCATGCACAGGCTAACTAACTTCTGTTTGGGAATACCTGGGAAACAAAGGCAGCTCTCCAGTTCAGGGAATAACCGATTATGAGTTCTCCATTATCTCAGGTTTGCTTTTAGCAGCGATCCTAGCACTGCTGTCCTCTCCAAACCAGCAGGCTGTCTTTCTGGGAAAGCCCTAAGTCACGCAGGAGCAGTGCTGCTGGCTCGACATGGCAGCACAAGCAGAATAAATAATAACTGTTTACGCTGCTCTGTCCACAGGAGCTGCACAGCTGTGGTTACAAACAGCTAATTTGTCACACGCTCCCTCCCCGCACCAAACTGATCCCCTCCATGTGGGGACAGCACTCCACAGGCTCCTCTTGAGCAAGGAGGGACAGGCAGCCTCAGCAGGAGCCAGTCCTTGGCAGTGCCTTCCTCAGGCTGGGCTTGCTGGGACACCGTGAGGGTGACCTTGGGCATCAGGCACCTTCCAAACTTAGGAGGTGCTGCTGGTCTTGAGGAACTCACTGTTACTCAATGAAGGGAGAAAGGAAGGCAGGAAGTGGCAAAAACTGAAGCACAGTGATCAAACTGTTCCTAAATACACACTGTCATGGTTCCATTGGATTTTAATAACCAACCACACATGGGCACCTCTGGACTGGCTCCTGCTTTGCCAGCACTCAGCTTTTCTTTTCTTGTGACACATCACAGCTGTCCTCAGCTGCTCCTCCAGCTCTCCCTGTGAGCCCTCCTGGCAGCCCCTATTAATTCTCCACTTGGAACTCATGCCTTACTTCACCTGCAAGTGGGAACTTGGAAAGGAGCAACTGCATCCTGTACCGGAGAGCCTTGTTTCTCCAGCCTCACAATAAACCCCTCCATCAGAAACAGGCCACCTCTAACCAGAGATTCCTATTTAGGCCAAGATACTGCAGAAATGAGAGAGGAAAAACATTAGGCAAGGTATTTCAGTGCCTCTTCCCGTGCTTGCAGCCTGTCAGAGAGTCAAACCTTGATTTACAACAACCGCAGGGTGCTGATTATTGATCTGCACCATCCCACGCCACTCACTGCCACGGACAGATCCAACCTACAGCAGTGATTCCCACACCTACACAGCCTCTGCAAGGCAGCACTGAGACCAGTGGGATGCTGCCATCCATCCACATCCTCCCTCAGCAGCTGCCCCTGCCTCTCCAGACTCTCCTGATTTAATAAATTGAAGTTTATGGATCCATGACTGGGATATCCAGAATGTGAGTCATATAACCTTCCTTCACTAAGAGTCTCAAGACCCTTGGGAAATCCCAGGTGTTGGCTTTTCTGTTTGCTTGACTGAGGAAAAGAAATTATTGTAAAAAGGGATGGGGTGGGTAGGGAAGACAGCCTCACCACAGATCCTGGGATTTGCTAATGTGGTGGCAGCTTTGCACAAAGCCTTTCAGAGCAAGACACCTGGGGAATCCAGGTCACTAACAGCCTGCTAAGATCTGGCATATCTGAATTACTTTGACAGATAGAGCATGTTTAATTTTTGGTGGAAGGACTGAGCAAGGCAGAAGCCTGAGATAAACAGAAGTAGTTTTTCCCCCAGTATTTTCTCAAGGCATATCGCAAACTGTTCCCTCTGCAAAGTATAAAAACCTGAGTCTAAGGTTTGCTTAACTGAACTGACCAGAGAATCTATCAGTCTCTGTCTCTTTCAAACACTAGACACTGCCAAAACTGGAAGTATGTATTTGCCAGAGGCAAACTGTTTGCAGCATTCAGCGATCAAGACTTCAGCCTCTGTGGCTTCAACAAGCTTCAGCGAGACCTATCTGCCCATCAGCCTAAAATGTTTCTATCTGTTCTGACAAAAACAGTCATGCAATGAGAAAACAGAACTGGCAATTTTCCATAGAAAACAAGAAAAATTCACAATTTTTTTTTTTTTCTCCCGTGCCTTAAATTCACACTTCGGAAAGTTTTGTGCTCTCTATTGCTCATTTATCCACACTCAAAATACATTTTACTGTCCTGCTAATATTTAGGGACACTTGGTGAAAAAGAAGTGAGAATGTGCCTGGGTGTTCAAAGGCTGGAAAGTGGATCTGATTTATAATATTACCTTTTAAAGAGCAGCAGTTACTTGCAGACCCTCTGTGTTGGGCAGCAGGCTGGTTTGCACATGAACAGCAAACCCCAAATGCTCCTGGGCAACAATCCCACTCCAGTACAGCAGGAGCTGGCACTGCAGTAGGTGCATTTAGCACATCTGTAGGTTTCTGTTTGTGCATGCTGGCTGCAGTTTGGTAACAGACACTCACATTATATACCTGAATCCAAGAAAAAATGCCTCCTGCTGACCAGTGAGCAGCCCAAGCAGTACCTGACTACGAGAAACATAAACTGCATTTTATCAAAGTCGTATCTCAGGCTGCAAGGAGAACTCAAGGAGGCTCAAGCAATTAAAACTACCACTCACTTTCTCCACACCAAGATTAAACATAAACTAAAATCACATTCATCTTACTACTTCAGGGTGTTCGACCCTTCTGATTTCAAGCAATTTGAGCATGGATGGACATTAAGTTTTCATTTTACAGTGTCAGGAAAGAGATCACAATGCAGTTCCAAGCTACCAGGGGCATGCACCAGTGTGCTTAATAATTGCAATTCCCCAATTCTTCAGGTAAGGAGTACCAGAGTAAATTCTGCTTTGGGGTCTGTTGGGTACTTGTAGGCTGCAAAGGTGGCAGTTTGTAATGAAGTGTGGTGGTAGAGAAAGATTATGAATAGGGAAAATTCACAGGGTGGACTTCCTTCTATTCATCCTGCTCACAGAAAGAGGCAGCTGGAAGGGAGGATGTAGGAAGAGGAGCCTGGGATGTAAGCAGTCACTTTAACCATGAAAGGACATTGGTGATTAGCTAGCTTGTGTGCATTATGTGGGTTGTTTTCATCTGTCACTACAGCTTGTCCCAGCTCCCATCTTTAAAACAAATATAGTAACAACAGGTACTGGAAGCTGCTACTTAGGTGTGCACATGTAAATCACCTCCTAAACACTGCTGCTACATTTGGGGAGTCTGATCTCCCCTCAGTACACAAGCATCAGTTGACTGGATGGGAGTGTGCACTGACCCTCTGCCCCATTTCTTGCAGCACTCATCGAGACCTTCCCTAGTTATTCCCTCTGTAAATCAGGGACCTCAAGCTGTGTTAAAAGAGAAAGACAAGAACAAGGTGTGTGCTTTCCCTTAATAAACCTCACGCTCCTGTTGTGAGTGCAAAGCTGCAGGAACCAGGGGCTGTGCTCACACACCCCCTGAGTGTGCACTCTCAGAGATCACCACAGGAACTTTGGCTTCCTTGCAGGAATTTGTGATCAATCCCTGTTCCCTGTGACACTGCTGCAGTACAACAGGTCTCTTGTTTCACTTGAATACATGGGAACTTCTGAGAGGTGACTGCAGAAATCCCAAACATCAAACATCAGACTAGACAAAACCAGAATAATGTGATCTTCCAATAAGCTTAAACCACAGGAAATTCAACCTGGACTACCATGAGCTTAAGGTATTAGCTTTCTTTTCAACAAAATATTAAGGGGAAGAAAAAACTACAAATATGATTTTCCTATTCACTGATTTGTGTGAATGCAATTATACTTATAATGATAGAAATATGTGTGATCTGTCTTGCTTTCAAATGCAACAACTTACAGCCTGCAGAGCAGCGTATTTGTGACCAAGACTTTTCTAATTAACCCTGTGCAAAATCACAGGAAACATCACTAATGTCTGAATAAAGGTATCAATGAGTTCCAAGGAGAAAGAAGGCGTAGCCAAGAATATACCTATTTTGCCATCCTACACAAACAAGATGTGTGCAAGAGGCCAAGTAGCATTCACTGTAAAGAAATTTAAAAAAAAAGAAAAAAAAATCAGCAGCTTTGATACCTTTCAGGTCAGACAGAATTACCAGACTCATTCAGCAGGCACCAACAGAGATCTGCCCTATCAAAACAAATGTTCAGAGCCTTCCCATCTTGTCTTTCCTTTGCAATTCATCTGCTTTCGGTATATTAACGGCACTGTGAAAATGGAAATTTTTCCAGGAGAAAAATCGCCGTTGACAAATGGACCTGGAAGAACAGGACTGCTGCCTGCTCCTGTGTGGTGCTGCTAGCAGGAGATCTCTGTGCAGATGCCTTGTAATTAGTCATCTGAGGACTCAGAGCAATCACGTCACACATATTGTTTGGCTGTAACTTCCACGTTCCATTTAATGACAAGTGTTATTAACTAGACAGCTGAAGACAGAACAAGTCCTCTGCCTCTTGGTTTTGAGCTGTAGTACAAGAGCATTTCTTTCATATCTGGCTGTAAATCAAGATCAATCTTAGAGTCAATGCCTTTCCACCAGTATTACCTCATCTTACCTCAGTTTTAATACCAGCAGTATTGTTTTATATCTTTTTTTATAGTCCATTAATTTCAAAGTCCTATGGAACACTTTGCAGTAATTTTGTAGACTACATTAATTTCTCACAGCAATGTCTAGGCTGGAGAATTGCAGATCCTCTCCACTGAGCAAAAAGTGATGTTTTTGCTACTTGGGTCTCCCAGGATTTGAAAAACCCTTTTCTCTGTTCTTTTTCAGCTCCTAACACTGGCAGAGTTATGCAATGACCACAAGTAGAAGAAACAGGATGTACGTGTTCCTAAATGATGAAGTAGGTTTTCCATTTACCAGATAACCAGATAAAACCCAGTCTGACACTTCTTTTCTGCTACATATTGTATTATACTTTTTAGATCTCAGAACACTCAGTCCTGTGGTTTTACCAAACTACAGGTGCCATTCTGTCAAAAGGTATGGCTGGGGAATTAATAGCCTGGAGGCAGAGCCTCCAATTAGGTCAAACCTAGGGACAAAAAGCTTTCAAATTCACAGAACAGTAAGAAACAATGGGATTTCAATCTGGAAAATGGGCATTTTTATTCCAACAGCTGAAGTACTCACTCTTACTCCTCCAAAGAATAACAGTCCCAGCCTCCTGCGTGTGGCTGCCCCAAACACTGACACCAGCACCCTCACATCTGCCAGCCCAGTGCCCTTCTGCTGACTGCCTGCACTGCACAATTACCTATTACTGAATCTAGAGCTCTCCTCTAGGCTTGGGCAGGACAAAAACATTTAAAAGAGCAGTTTGAGGTTTCTCCTAAGTGGTATCAGAAACTGGAGCACAACTCTTATGAAGGATGGAATGAGTGGGCAAGGGAAGAAACATCCTGAACTGCTGCATTCCTGCTCCTTTGATGTTCTCTGTCTTTCAGAAAATGAAACAATAAACAGGATATTGATTAATACAGATCCAAAAAACCAAGCCTCTCTTAGAGAAAAAAGATAATCAATCTAGTATGTCCCACAGAAAGTGGGTGTAGAGAGAAGTCTGTCTAACAGCCAGAAGCAGAAATCTTTTGTAAGGCAGAGGAATGAATATTTAATTTGTTTCTGACTACTTCATGTTATCCCACCACTTTCATCTTTACCAACCCAGCCCCTCTGCTATTCTCAGCATGCATCAGCTGGAATATGAACATGATTCATTGCACAAATGCTGTTTGTACACACCTTTCCTCCTGCAGCAGGGAGATGACCAGCTCAGCTTACTGCTCCTGCTCCTGTTAATACCTGCTCCTTGAACATGGCTCCTGAACTCACCCAGGCACCTTTAAAGGGATTCTGCATGTCAGTGGTACTATAAACCCTAAACCAAACACAGGTTCCAGTGCTGAAGCCCTTGTTCTGTACAGAGCTGCTGAAATCTTGGCCTCAGTTAAATAAATCGGTTGGACTCGATGATCTTAGGTCTTTTGGAACCTAAATGGTTCCATGAATCTATAAATATTTTGGGATGCTGACTTCATCAGGGATGACATTTCACTCTTTGCTCCTTCCTCCTAACCAAAGGAGTGAATTAAAAATACACAGGAGTTGGAGAAATTCTCTCTGCCAGAAGATGCAATGCCTAAGTCACTTGGGTTTTAACCAGAGAACTCTTGACTTGCTATAGATACCGGTTCTCCTCTGTCCTAGAAGCAATGTTAATCACACATTCATCACGGCAAATTGACAACATAAACGCTGACTTATGCAAACAATGTTAGAGAAAATGGTGTTCTTGCTGCAGAAGTGAATTACACAGCCTTTTAAGCTTTCTACACTTCTCAGTTTTATGTAAACTCTAATTTCCAAGCTTTTGTTCTGCCTTGAAAGGTCACACGGTTGAAAGCCATGAAGCATAGCATGTGTTCCCACTGATATTAAAACACTGTTTACTAAATCATGCATATAAATGTAAAGAAGAAACTGTTTGCAACCTACTGCGTTAATAAGAGATGATTTATAAGACAACACAGTTCCAAGTATCAACATGTGGAATGTAAAGATTTGATCTCAATCACACAACGTGGTTTTTTTTGGCTGTTTTTTGAAGCAAAATCTCTGCATTGCCATGCAATCACACCAACTTCTGATGACACTGTATCTGACTGATTAAACTCTTAATCGTGCCAATGCTTAACTTCAGGAATACAAGTGGTCTTTTCAGATTTGAGCATATGATTGCACATTTGCAAGATCAGGACTTCATTTGCATATTCAAATTGCAAAACTGCATCTTCCCTTTGTCTGTGCAAGGCCAACTATAGCTCTCCAAATGCTAAACAACCAGCGTGGAGTTGGACAGTATTTTTAGCATCTCTGTGGTGCACTCCTATCTTTAGCTGCTGTGTTCACAAACAATCCCACAGGACACTGCATAGCTAACATAGCTCAGGCTCTTCACTACATTCCAACTTTTCTCCTAAAACATGCTGAAAGCAGAGCATAAAAAAGACCAGTTCAGGACCTGCTACAGTTTCCTAAGATGCATTGTCTTGAGCAGAGCAGAACTATTTTCAAGCACAAAAACAATAAAACCTCAGCACATTCTGCTCTGGAGTGGTGATGGAGCTTGCTGTGACTTCCTTGGGGGAAAATACAGCTCTACACTCTGAGTTTGCACTGTGCAGATAAATCAAGTAGGACAGCAAAGGATTTCTGCATGTTGTTTCCTAGCAGGATGTGCCCATGGGTTCATGGCAAATTTCTGGTCAAAGCTTAACCCTGCAAGAGAAGTTAATAATTGAACTTGCCAAATCATCACAATTTCTAAATCCAACTGCGCCTTGTTTTTACAAAGGGGCATATTAAACCAGTGAGCCATTTTATTAGACTCATGCTCATGTAACAAAAACATGTGTTAGCTCTTGAGTGCCAAGTACCATCCTGGAGGGTTACCAATCCCTGATACAGACTTTGGAGCCAGACTGCAGTTATCTGTCATAACAGAGGAGGCAGTTTGGAATACACAGGATGAAGCATGGCTGCTCCACTTGGGAATACTTTCTGTGGTCCTGGTCTCTTTGCAAAACTCTGGAGAGATGAATTGCAGCAGGGGGAAAAAGAACTTGAAACTCACTGCTGGCTGTAGTGGCATTATTTCAGGGAAGCCTCCTGGATGGCTGGAGCTCCCTCCCTCCTTCCCTTTAGGAACTTTTGCAATGGGTGCAGCATGAACATGCAGCTGCAGCAGCTGGGTCAACACTGAGTGCATAGGAAGTGGTTTTAGAGTCATCTGCATAAGGCAGTTCAAAACTACAGGGATACCACAAAGAGAGAAAAGACTCACTGGGGGAATGGGAGTATTAGTCAGATGATTGACCCTTGGAGCTTTGAATATGAAATGCTTTGCACACTGAGCTGGAGCTGCCCATCGAGACAATAGCCTCCAATATCTTGATTTACAGAGGAAGTACTGATGGAATTCCATATATCCTGTTAATGGTGAAAGGAAGGGAATTATGTAAAGGAACCATTTTTTCCATTAAGTGTCTTAGCTAAGCCTTGCAGATGAGCCTAGTCACTTGGCTGCAATTTAATTTCAAGAGGACGAGATAACCTGAAAACCCTCAGAAAACCCTAGACCTTGTGAGTGCTTCACAAACAGACTCCTCATTTCCCCATTTCACCTATCTTCCCTCCCAATACTACATGTGATCAAACATTCTCTTATTAGAACTCTTCAAACACTAATGGACTTTCCAAACAAACAGTGTTCATTGGCTTCCTCTACCCTAGCACAGGTATGGCTGTGTCTGGGAGGTGAGAACTGAGGAAACCAGGGCTAGGAGGGTGTCCCTTGGCTCTGCAGCAGCACCAGAGCAAGCTGAAATGCACAGGAGACAGTGGCCATGCACTATGGCTGCAATACACCATGTCTACTATATATATATATATTTATTTTTTTTTCCTGCTCAGAGTTATTTTTTCCCTTTTAAGCATAGCATAAGTTCGATTCAGAGCATCACAGCTTTTTGTCCAAAGTGTTCACATTACACAACAGGAACATCAGGTTAAGGAGAAAACCAAAAAACCCTAAAACCCTGTAGGTACTTTGATTTTTTTTTTTTTTTTT
>VXBB01013301.1:110886-125118 GCA_013399915.1 Illadopsis cleaveri
TTTTTTTTTTTTTTTTTTTCTGAAAGAATGGGAGGAACTTTCTCTTCCAGCTATGGTTAAGTGGGTTAGTGAGGATTTAACTGCTGCAACCATCAGGAAATGACTGTCTGGATGGCACCATGGAGTGTTCCCTGGGAGCTGCAAGGACCTTGCAAACTGGGAACAAAAGTTTGGATTTCCTGGAAGTGTTCTCATCTGTCACTAAACACTGTGTTGTGTCCACCTTCAAGTTTTCAGGGCGCTAAACCCAATGAAGGGGCATGAGTTTAACCTTAATCCAGAGGGGAGGTTCACTTAATTTCAACAGAGCTGCTTGAGATTACCTCATCAATTCAGATCATATTCCTTCCCTGGGGCTCAGAGATCATGAAGCCAAGGCCACACTGAGCCAGCTCTGGGACTAATCAGCATGGGTGGGCACTGTGTTAATGCAACCCACCTGGCTGGGACATGCTGGGACCTCAGCAGGACATGGCATGTGCTGTGCCCACACAGTCTCAGCAGTCTTACCAGGGATTGTACTGAGAGAAAGTCCCCTTAAGGACATCTTAGGCATGGTAAGATGACTGTCCTCTATAAGAAATGACAGCCCCTCAGGTGAAAGTAGCTGAACTCCAGCTGAGAAGCACTGACTGACTGCAAACACAATGGAGATGGAACAGGTGAGCCACTAAAGTGGCTGAAGGTGACCATTTCACCTCACACTGGCACAGAGGCTGTCAGGTACTGCTCTGAAGAAGGAAATGAAACTTCATCAAATGGACTAACTTGAGTATTTCCAAGTGCTTACCATGGCTGCAGCCCCTCACCTCCATCCACACCTACTCAAAGCTCTGCCAGGACCTTGACAGTATTTCCTGCAAACATCATCCCCATCAATATGCATTTCACCACTCTCCCACTCCCAAGTTCCTATCAGAGGGCCTATTTCTCTTCTGAAACAAATTTTCAGCAGAGTCCCTCCTAGTGCCCAGCAGCACCACTGGCTCCTCACCACAGCTCATAGCCAGCCCTGTGCACCTCACCCTCTCTTCCTCTGTGGGAAGAAGAGATCTCCAGTTCTTCGAAACTAACTTCCTTCCTTCTGAACTTGCTTGAAGAGACTGCAAAGAAATTGTACCTGATTTCCTGTACTTCAGTCTGCATTTACCAGACATGATGTGGGAAATGGGCAGGAAATGCCAACCTTACCTATGGCAGCAACTCTTCCTCTTCCCTCCATGACACGTTGGAGTAGCACACCAAGACCTGACCCTGCACTTTTTAGTGCAGCCTTTCTTACACAAACATTTGAGTCAGATCTGGAGCCAATAACAAACAGAAAGCTGAACACATTGCCAAACACGCTGATTTTTCTTTTTGCTGAAAAAGGTTTACGCCCTGTTTCATACCTATTTGTACTCAAATCGAAAATGCACTGTACATTTTTAACTGCATGATTTTGGTAAGATCAACAAAAATTAAAAACACAACCTATTTTTTACTCTGATACTGGTGTAAAAACTGTTAAAGAACTGCTATTATTTGGGCTCCATACAGACATGAGAGGTGCTGATTGGTCAAATTGGGTGTACTATGATTAAACACATTTGTAAGCAGGTTTCAGCTGTTATATTTCTCCCTTTAACAGTCGTCTTCACTTTGCTTCTATTTCAAAATCTAATCAGAAAACCAACACAGAATTAGTCCTTCACCTTGTTTCTTTGCACAATTGTTTGGACAGTGTATTTAAAATAGCACTGTTCTAACCTGGCAGCATTTTATATTTACTTTATCCAGGCGTAAATGACAGCCTAAAGAATAAGCAATTGTAATCAGATACAGAATGTCTTTCCCTAGTAAAACTACCTCTCTTTTCCTCTTGAGCACCTAAAGTTGAGACACAATTTCCCCTCTTTTGTTTCCCCATTCATTACATATGAACAGGGACAGATAAATGTCAAGGGTACCTTTAAAGGAAAAATGGGCCACAATTTGTGTGTCCTCCAGTGAAAAAACCCAAAAAACCAAAAAAACCCAAAAAAACCCAACCAACCAACCAAACAAAAAAAAAAAAAACACCCCAAAACACCACACACAAAAAAACCCAAACCAAAAAAAACCACAAAAAAACCCCTTCTTCTTGTTGAATTTGAAGTACTTTTCCTTAGTATACAAGACACCAAAAATAACACGTGCGAGAAACGGGGTGACACTGGGGCAGACTGTTGGTTTACGGAAGTTCCTGCGTGTTGCCTTACACAGCATTTCCTGGTTGATGTCAGACAAATCTGCTCTGTAACAAGACAGACAGTAAGTCAGAAGTGTCAATATGAGCAACTCCCTGAAAACAAACTTTGCTCATTTACAAGCCAGTGTGGGACATGGAACCGCACTGTGGGGAGGGAGCTCGCCAGGCTCCTGCGAGCAAGCACGAGGCTCCACTGCTCAGCTCTGCCAAGGAAATGGGGCTCCTGGGAAGAAAGGTGAGCTGGCCAGAAGCTGTGTCACTGGCCAGAAGCTGTGTCACCAGGTGTCCCCACCAAGCACTTGTGCAAGATGAGATTCTGCTTGTCACTAAGTGTCCCCACTCCCAGGGCTCAGGGTGTTGGGGTGCCTCTCGGGATGGGGCTGGGACAGGAGGGCACCTTGGGCAGCTCTTGCACAGCAGCTCTGAAAACCATGGGCTCTTCAGCACTGCCCATTTCCATTCCCAAAATGGAGCTGTTATGGGATTCCTCGAAGGCTCTCACATTGCCACGGTCTGGATCTCTCACTCACCCACACTGGTTTTGAATTTTCTGAAAAAGGCCAAACTTCTTTTTCCCCTAAAATGTGCAGAAGCACATTCAGTCCCATTCATGGACTGAATGGGAAGGAAAGAGAATTAACCTCAAGTACATTTCCACTATTTTCTAATGATTTGTGCCTAACTCTAAGAGCAATCCAAGAACCAGGAGGAATTTCTACTGCCCCTTAAAAACATGTACATCTCCCTATCAGAAAACAGTGGGAGCCTTCACCAGCTAGTTTGCTCCTCCTAGCTTCTGAAACACATGGCTGTCAAAAAACCAAACACTTTTAATAGAAACCTGGTCCATTAACAAGCTGAACCATCAAGCAGTCACGCAAGAAAAGCAAACAACCCCAGGAAGAGCTCTTGTCTTTCCATGCTGAACAAAAAACTATTTACAGCAAGCGAAATAATGCAGCTTCTAATAATGTTTTTCCTCCCTCTCCAATGCATCTGCACACAACTTTCCCTTCATTCCTGATGCAAATTTAAAGGAGCAAACCTTGCCCTTGTCTGTGCTTACCTGTTCCTGGGGGTTCCTTTGTGCTGATGTCCTCCCAGCACCCATTTTGTCACATTCTCTGATCTCAGGTCCAGGCTCTCCACTGCCCCATGCATCAAACACATTTCTGTTTGCATACCTCAGTGCTCATCAGTAATATATTTTAAAATAAAAGCAGAACTTGGGCTTTTTCTATCTGAAATCTGTCTTTAGGATATTCTACACTCAGAACAATCTGTATTCAGTTTTGTAACTGGACCTGAGCTGGTGAAACAACTGTAAACTTTGCTGCTGATTTCAGAGGGCATTTCTCTGTGTATCCACTTAGTTTGCTCTTTTGAGGATGAAATGATCTCCACATCCCTTACAGCAACACCAGCACTCACCCTCACTTTTGAATATCTGTGCATCTAGACATGAATAGAGATTTTATTGTTTCTGCACCCTCTATATTTGACTTCTTTCAAACCCCACGTGCAATACAAATAACTGCACTACAAGGAAGAGAAAGGACATGTTTAACACAAACATTTACAATTCCAAAGCCTTAGACAACAATTGAGACAAACCCAGCATCAGTGGCAGTACAAGCTGTGCTGTGTGATTCAAGGGGGGGTCCTCAAGGTGCAATTTGCATTTAATGCTCCTGCCATTAGCTCAGGCTTTAGGTGAAACAAAACACCCCACCTCATTAGGCAGGTAGAATAAAATAAAGGTGAGGTTTGCAATACTGCTACTTGGTGTGGGAAGAACCACACTCACTTGACAGGCAAGGTGATGCTACGTCCTGTGACGAAGATTTAATTTCTGTAATTTTTATTTCTGGAAAAGGATTGACCCCCCCCTCCACCCCCATTGTTTTAAGTATGTTCCCAAAGGCATTCCCAACAACAGCAAATCCGTGTGCAATGCTCTCCTCAAATCTTTTGCCTTTCACATACAGGCCAGCTGCTCTCCAGGCACAGCACCGGGCTACAGGACTGGGCTGCTCTGATTTATAACCGAGGTGTTTAAAATAAGGCAATCTAATTATTGACTTGATAGCCCACAATGTCTGCAGTCAGCAAAGTTTAAAAAATGCAAAATATTGACAGGACCAGACAAATACATAATGAGGGAGTTATTAAAATGCAAATTGCCTGCCTTCTGGTACTCCTGTGGTGCATGGCATAGGACCCCAGAGCCTGCATCCCTCTAACTCTGCGCTGGGTAGGAGGAAGAAAAGAAACAGAGCTGGGGAAAACAAATGGGCAGAGCTATCAAAGGCCAGCTGGATGGGACCCCACATCTTGGGGGTCCCCCAAAGAAAGACAATGACTACATGGGAATGGCATTGCAAGAACAGGCAGCCCTGCACACACTGGAGCCCGGACTTCTCCAGGATTTCAGAAAGGTCCTGGAGCAGAGGGAAGCCCAACAACATCAGTTCAGTGCCACATCTCCACATCTATTTTGGGGAAATGTCCAGAAGTGAAACTTTTTGCAAGTTGGTGAAACTCGCTATCAAAATGCATGAATGGTACTGCATTAAGATTTATTTAAACAAAAAAAAAAAAGAAGTCCAAAGAAAGGATGTAATGGAAATCCTCCATCCAAACCAACACCTGCCTTTATAGGTCGATAGGTTCAGAAGAAAAAGTTCAGTGCCCTGCTCCAGTCTGCCAAGTCCTAGCTGGAAGGTGAAATAGGGTATTGTTACAAGGCATAGAATTCCTTCCCTTCTCATCTCTGCCCCCCACTTTTTCTTCTCATTTAAATAGCCTTTTAATCCTGTGGACTGTCTGGTATATGCTTATTATTTTACCTTGCAGACACATTCCTTTAAGTCTGAGGGCTGTGTATGTGTCTAGATGTCTATAATAGAACAAGTAAAATAATACCATTCCCAGCTGGGCTGGATGATCTAAGCCCCCACCAGGAGAAAACTTTGATGCATAATATAATTTCATGCAATGTATTTCAGTCATGTTAATATTGCTGTAACAACTTCTAAAAATGACTCCAATATAGACAGTGATACCTAATTAACAGGCAAATTCTAAGGGGGAAGTTAAATGCTAATTTTACACTGGCATTTAGCCTAAGAACTTCATTATGCCATCTTCTATTTTAAACTGTAGCCATCCCACCTTGTGCTGTGCTGCCTCCTGTTCTCAGGCAGCTTTGCGTGGAGCACAATAATTCCTTGCAAGACAGACAAGGTCACAATGGTTGGGGCTGGGTACCTGCCTGAATCCAGGAGAAAATCTGGTCCCTGTCCCCAGGAGCCTGCAGGGACTCTGAAGCTAAGCTTTAGCCATGCTTGGAGGAGGAATTTCGTGCAGGGCACTAAAGTGATGGTCGGGACAGATGGATGTATCTGCTCAGGGCTGCTGAAATGGCATCAAAAGGAAAAGGACACTGCAGCAATCCAATGCCCAGTGAATACTGGCCCTTTCCAGTGCCTGGTTAGAGCAGCCACAGGCAATGTGGGGTCAGGCAGCCAAAGGTTGCTGAGCCTTCCACCCCACTGGTGAGCAGCACTGACACCAGCCAATTCTCCACCTCATCTTTGGGATAAATAAAATCCAAACCAGATGGCGCTTAAAACATTGGCAGTGGCAAAGGCGCACAAAAATATTGAAAATTCCTACAGAATACTTGAACTTACAGCCAGGGCTGTGGTGAAGCTGCATCAGATTTGCATAGAAATTAGATGCCTCGTTAGCTGCAGATAGATGCACAACTGCCCAAATTTAAACTTCCTCCTTTCCCCAGCTCACCACAGTCATTACAAATCATGCGGCTGAATGAAAGCTGAAAAAGCACTGAGAACTTGGCAGTTTTGCTGCAGTGAGTCCCATAATAAATGAGGGACAAGGGGTGGCAGCACTGATAATCTTAATATCAAAACCACATTTTCTGCAAAGCAACCCACTATTGTTCATATGTAAAACACATCATGTTGCTAGGAGGGAACAAACTGTCCTGCACTTTACAGATAGCCCTTTTTATTACAGATTCCCCTTGATTGTGACTCAAACCCCACACAATCCACACATCCCTTCTTTTTAATAAATGCACAAGACACACAACGTGGCTGGGTGATGTTCTGCTGCTTTGGACTGAGGTTTCAAATGCAGAGTTGGAGGTATATATCTGCTGTGCAGTATCACACATAAATTATTAGCAAAAGTTAAGGAATGAAAGCAGAGCAAAGCATCATCTGCCCAACTAAAGTCAATTCCTGAAACAGTCTGAACAGCATCTCCCTGTTCTCAAATCAAATGGGCTGGAGGCAGCATGGTACCCAGGAGCCCTGGTCCCCACAGCATCCCTTCCTGGTCTCCCCATCTTTCTCCCTGAAGCAGTTCAAAAATCCTGAAGCCTTCTTGGCAAGCCAGTTTTTCTGTCTCCCTCCCTCTGAAGCGACAGTGGCTAGGTGGGGTTTAGTTTTGTGAGCACTAGGCCTTTTTCCTGAAGCTAAAAATGTTTGTATAGATGCGAACAAGCCCGGACCACGTGCAGGAAAATCTAGTGCATTGCTTATCAGTCAATTTGGCTTCACACCAAGAGTAACACACTGCTATAAAGGGCCAACACAGTGTGAAAAAGGAGCTGTTCTACTAGAATACACTCCGTTAATTCTGGTTGAACTGACATTCTCCTAGGACAAGAGCTCAAAACACATTTAGACTGCTGTACTAAGCGTGGCAGGGAATGGAGCAGCAGGCTGGTTTCTTTGGTGTCACTAAACAACAGGCAGATACCCTCCCTTTCCCCCCCCACCCAAAAAAAAAAACCAAAAACAACCTCTCGAGAAAGCAAATGTGGGACAAACTCTCACAGCATCATCTTCCACCAAAATAATATTCCAGGTTTTAAAATAAAAAAATCCCCGCCACCCTAGAAGGGAAAAAAAAAAAAACCTGAAAAAGTGAAAAAATTCCAGCCTTGCTCGACTTACTGTAATTGTCCTTTATGAGAAGAGCCCTCTAGTTATGTGAAATGACATTGCCTGGGCGCCCCAGGCTCCCCGTGCTCCGCACAGGAAGGAAGCAGACACACATCTCTTTAAGAGCCATTTCCTCTCTGCTCTATTAATTTCAGAGATTAAGCAAGCCACTCCTCTGTGGCATAACAGAGCAAGATAGAGCCATTGTGTTTGAGGAGAGTCCTGCTCACTGGCTTCCTACCTTTTTCAGTGTGTGTGGGGGATGCATTAGCACTTTATTCTCAGATGAAACACCAGCAAACTTCCAGCAGCCCTAAAATTTCCCTTGTTCTTAAATTACAGTTTCAGCACAGAAGAGGCCAGCAGCACCACTCCTTCCCCCCCTCACTGATGAAGGTTTCAGTGTCTCACTGACACAGTTCACGATGTGAAAAAAACAAACCAGTTGCATTAGAGGAGGAATTTTCAAGGGCCCTGAATCAACAGGACTTATTTAATCAGGATTATTTTGCCTGGACACACACATCCCACCTCCTGTCCCTCCCTGCCGTGTTGAACCTGAAGCACTAAATTTACCATCAATATTTTTCCTCTTATTTTCTTCCTTTAAAAGTTTTCCTCGTCTTTTCTTCCCTTAAAATTTACACACCCTTTTTGCTCTTTCGCTTCCACAAAATCCCTTCGGCTCGTACCAGATGCCTGGTGACCTTTAATAACACAGAGGCCATCTCCTCTCCTTTTCAAAGGCTGTTGGAGCCTGGGATTACATGGGCAACCAAAGCAAGCACCAGCTGACCAGAGCCTCAGCTGTTCCTCAAGTTTTCTGAGGGAAGAAGAGAGAAGCAGGAGAAGATTGAGCCAATGAAAGCTAATCTGGGATTCCCCACTCCAAGCCTGGGCTTCCACATTTCCTCCTGAAGCTCACTTAGATGTTTTATCCTCAGCTTTCCAGGTTTTTTTCCAGAGTGGGAAGGAACAAGGACCCTTTTGGAGTCAGCGGCTGTAGGAAATGCCGCTTTGCGGGGGCGCACAAGGCAGCAGGATCCTCCAGACAAGTTCACATTTCTTACAGTGTAAACACGGCCCTTGCTAAACAGAAATGCCATCAGCAGCAAACAGACACCTTCAGGGGGAGGGGGGAAAAAAAGATAACACGNGTTGTTCAGACAAAGAGCTGATTCTCTGCGAAGGGAGGGCACACACACAGACAGAAAACACGGTCACGGTGTTCTGGGCACAGTGCTGGCACGTTGCTCTGCCAGCAGTTGTAGGAGTCTGCTCCCCAGGCTCTGCTTCAGGTTTTGGGAGCGTGCATTTAGGAAAAGGAGGGAGCTGTGGCTCCTGCACCTCCAGCAGCTGCCTCCTGGATGAGTTCCTGGCCAATATTGCAGCTGGGTGTTTGCACCTCGGCACCTTCTCCCAGCAGCTACATGGGGCAGGGCCCTTGCAAGCTTTTGCCTGCCTGTTGTCAATAGAAATCTTAACCCCATCCAGGGATTTTTCCTCTGGGATAGTCTCTTGCAAAAACCAGCTTGAGGTGTGGGTTGTTGTGGTTTTTTGGTGGGTTGGTTTTTTTTTTTTTCACTATTAAACAGAGAGACTTTTCTGGTGTATGAATGTAAATCACCAGTTCATATTGCAGAGGTGACTCAACAGCCATTTAGATGCCAACATGTAGTTACTTCTGGATGGAGCAGGATGTGATTCAGCAACTACAGGCAAGTAGCAGTGTGTCCATTTCATCTTCAAGATTCCTCTTTCTTTCTTAATAAATTAAATAAAAATTCAGTTTATTCATTTTCACTTTGTTGGGATTTTTTTACTACAATCATTACTGGTCTGACATAACTCTTCTCTAGTATTCAGAAAACCTCTGAGGAATTGTAGTATTGCCACACACACGTTTACCTTTACATAGGGCTTTACATCAAGGTTGGCAGGGGGGAAGCAAACTACCTGAGCAGTGCTGGAAGATCTAAAAGGCAGGATTTATTAGTTTTAATACTAAAATATTAAAAAATCTACCCTGANGAGCGATCCCCTGGCTGAAGCAGGAGCGTGTGAGCCAGAACACTGTTTGTACTGTACCTTCCCTTGCAACACAGAGTCAGGAACACAAAACTCATCCAGATAAAACAATCTGCCCATTCAGCAGCTTTCTTTTCATGGGCTNCTGGTGTATGAATGTAAATCACCAGTTCATATTGCAGAGGTGACTCAACAGCCATTTAGATGCCAACATGTAGTTACTTCTGGATGGAGCAGGATGTGATTCAGCAACTACAGGCAAGTAGCAGTGTGTCCATTTCATCTTCAAGATTCCTCTTTCTTTCTTAATAAATTAAATAAAAATTCAGTTTATTCATTTTCACTTTGTTGGGATTTTTTTACTACAATCATTACTGGTCTGACATAACTCTTCTCTAGTATTCAGAAAACCTCTGAGGAATTGCAGTATTGCCACACACACGTTTACCTTTACATAGGGCTTTACATCAAGGTTGGCAGGGGGGAAGCAAACTACCTGAGCAGTGCTGGAAGATCTAAAAGGCAGGATTTATTAGTTTTAATACTAAAATATTAAAAAATCTACCCTGAGTCACTGAAGAGACAGGAATATTTTTTTAAAAAATTGTAATTTTGGAGTTTAGAAGCCCAGACTAAGTGACAATATTAAAATCATCAGTCACAGCAACCCTGCTTCCAACACACAAACCTTTTCTCACATTTTCTATACAGGCAAACCCTATTCACTTATTGCCTTTGTGCCCAACCTGACTAAAGAAACAAATGTGCTCTTTGCCACCCACTTTGTGTCTGGAGCAGGACTTTGCATTAGAGAGAATACCACGCTTACTGACAGATGTTTTGGTCCCCAAATCTGGAAAACAGCTCCCCATCTACTTACAACTTACTGCAAAACAAATCTGCACTGGATTAGTTAAAACCGTGAACTTAAGTGTTTGTATAAGAACCCTTTTTCTAAAGTGCAATAATGGCCTATTAGCGCTCATTTAAATCGGCTCCTAATGGAGGTAAATAAAATGAAAAGGATTGTTTTCACCCTGCCTGCCTAAATCCCAGCACACACCGGCTGATGAGCAGTGTCACTGCCTTGTTCAGACAACACCCGAGTCCTGATTTAAATTCTGCCCTGAACAGTTCACCTTTCAGATGTGTTAAATCTCAGCCCTGCCATGCAATAGTTACCTTCATCTAGGGGAAAAGCAGAACACAATAAACACAAACAGGGCTCAGCACTCTACAGGCACTTTGAGGGAAAAAAATTAAATTAACCATAGGGCATAATTCCTTCAAAATTTGGTTGTTCAGAAAAAAATCACCAGTGTTTCTTTGCACAAGGAAATATTTTTCTAATCTCTGCCAGACACAAAATCAGGAGCAAGGAATTAAGCAATGAGCTAAAAATGATTCAACTCTAAAAGCAGATTGTAAAACAAAGGGGAAAACTCCCCGGGAAAGCCGAGAATAAGGTTTCTTAATCTTACACTGAAGGGTCATAAATGTGGAAGCTCAATACCTCACAATCCTTTTTGAGTAAATAAAGGTTTAAAAATGTTCTTTCTTTAGCGTGACTGAATTCCTTCCCAATGTGACCTCAACATGCCATTCCTCTGTCTTTATCTGCCGACACAGCAGAGCTGTTGACCTTTCACCAATGACCTGAGCAATCAATAAACAGCCCACAAACTCTCTGCACAGAAATGCTCCACTGGCGAGCTCCTCCTTGCTCTCTGCAATTCCTGAACTTTTCCTCAGGCCCTCGGCTGTGCGTCACTGTGACTTAACAAACAACACGGGGCTCAGAAATACATTTTCTTGGGCATTTCCTATCCAAACATATTAAACCTGTAAGTGGTTTTGCTGTTGTTTGCAGTGCCACGAGCTGCTTTCATGTTGCTGGAGGATCTACAAGATCTCTGCCTCATGCTAAGCGCTTCGTGTTGACTTCCAAGGACAGAATCCAAACTCAAAATAACTCAAATGTGCTCAAACTGTTGGAGAGCAAGATAACAAAATCAAGAAAATAAAAAACCTTATTAAAGACTTGCCCGAACACCGGTTGGCAAAATTTCATCTTAAAGAACATCATTAAACAAAAAATTAACACAGTCAGTTAGAGATGCCTGGAATAAGAGGAGAAATTAAGGCAGGTCAGAAAATACCAGTGTTACTATGGGTGTCAGATGAGTTCCAGTGCTGTAAATTCTGTTGTACTGTCACACTACATGAAAAAGGGTCGAATGCAACTTTTTCATCAATATGATTTATGAAATCCTGACTCAAACAGAGCCATATTTTAAAGGTGTTACAAAAAGGGGAACCAGGCAAGTGCTGCAATATGTGTGACTGGGGTACAGAGAACGACCATTCCCTGCAGTGCTGGCAGCAAACACACCAGAGCATTGATCAAGATCTGAGAAGTCAAAAGAATGAAAACTATCAGATATCAGCCATAAGCAGAATTGAAACTAATTAGCCCATAGAGTCCTCATCAAATTGAGTGAACACAAAGGTAAAGCAGAGCTGCAAGTATTGAAAAGGGACTTAAGATTATTAAAACTGAAAGAATAACAGTTTGAAGAGCTTATTCCCATGACAACTAAAATGCTTAACAGAGATGGAATTTCTCTACATACCTACATATACATAAACACATATATATATAAACTTCTTAGTCTATATATATTTTTATATATACAAAACCTAAGGAAGAGCTTGCAACAGCTCTCAAAACATTACTAATATTTGCTGATCCAAGATGCCTAAAGTTTCAAAACCCAATAAACCTGCCAAAATTTGCTTGAACTGCAACTTGCTCATATGATCCACATACTCCAGAAGACTGACTTATTGTTTCTCTCCAAACCATTAAAAAAAAAAAAAATATTGGTAGCATGATTACAACTGTTTTCTGAATTGTTCTCTTACATTAATAATGTAAATCAGTACTAAGTGAAGCATAACATGGTATTCTTTTATATATTTTTTTTCAGTCTCTCTAACTTGAAAGTATGTTCACTGGGTATTGTTGACACCAACTAATGGCAAAGATTAGGTCTTTAAAGGGCACTGGCAGCAAAATTTTAATAGAAGTGATAAAGTGATTGTTGCAGAAGTGTTTGCATTATTGCCCACACTGCAGAGAGCTGCAATGTGCACAGCAGCTCTGGGTTACTTATTTATCCTTAACATAAACAAGCCAGAGTGGCTCAAATAGCAGTATTTAACAGATTGCATTGATGGATCAATACAATATTCCACTGAAATTAAACTTCAAGCAGACAAGAGCTATCAAAGCCTTTAAATAAAAAAACAAACAAACCAAACAAACAAAAAACCAACCAAACAACAACAACAACAAAACCCAAACAAAAAACAAAAACCAACCACTTGGCCTTCTTGCAATATCTAAGTCCAGATCTTAGAGCAGGATTCCATGGGTGGGAGCCCCTGCATTTCACCTGAGCTGTTCCATGCCTGTGAGAGCTGCTGAGGCTCTGTGTGAGCACAGGAGCTGCCTGCACCAAGCCCCAGGTATTTCTGCAAATAACTCGGTGAAGGGAAAAGAACACACTCTTCAGATTTCTACACATCACAGCAATTTCTCAGTGTAAGAATGGGAGTCAAAGGCCCTGTTTGGGATTGCTTAAATGAACTGGCACAGATTTCCAGCTGGGCATCTCTGCTGCGTGGGGTGTGAGTGCAGGATGCTGGCTCAGGAAGGAAGTGGTGTGACCCTGCTGGACAAGGCACACAGAAAAGCAGGAGCCCTTGGCTCCCAGCCTGACTCACCTGACTCACTGTGACTGCATCACCCCACAGTGCTGCACACTCACAGGGCTCTGACAAGAGGGACAAACTGGAAATAACAGGGTGGAAGAAAATGCAAGCCCACCTTCCTTTTTTTTTTTTTTTTTGTCTCTTCAAGNNAATTCGACCCCCCCCTCCTTTTTTTTTTTTTTTTGCCTCTCAGGATGTACAGAAAAGCCCTTGAGATCCCAGCACTCTTCAGGTCAAAGCTGTGTGGGAATACTTGAGCTCTGCTGGGTTTTTGGCTTTAGTTTTGGTTCTTTTAGTTTTCCCCTTTTTTTTCTTTTAATCTAGATGGAATTAATTGGAAGTGCTGCTTAAGAAGAAAATAAGACTATAAAACTGGAGAAGCATGATAAGTAGGTGTATTAATAAACAGGCTTCTAATTTCTTATCTTTGATGGTATTCAGTACTATTTTAAATATTCTCAAAAGAATCACAAACATACAGAAGGTCATATATAAAATCCCTGATGAAGCAATTTAATGCTAAATTAAAGCTGAAAATAGGTAAGCCCAACTCTTGGGATCTTGGGTATTTTCAAAGACTAAAATAGAATCAACACTACCCAAAAAATACCGTGTGTTTTCAGATTTTTAAATATTTATTCCCTAAATTAAATAGAGCAGGATTAGCTGGTTCTTACAGTTTAGCAGGAAACAATTTAATTTCCAAGCCAATTGTATATTGACAGTTGGCAACAATGGGTTTACTTTACCAAAAGAGAATGGGAAAATACTTGTGCATTTCTGAAACACTTCCAGAGAATTTCCTTTGAGAACACGTTGAGTGAAAAGTACACAAACAGGCATTAAACATGAATGTAATTTAATAAATATCCACTCAGCTATATGGTGTGATAAATAGGTAATAAGAACATAATACCAGCATTTACCTTTCAGCTTCCAAAGGAGCTGGAAGCTAAAACAATAATACTTTCATTAGACTCTCCTGCCTGGCATCAAGAGCCAATTTCCACCTATTAATATGGATTTCTATTACCTGCCTTGTGAATACTGTTAACCCATTTATCAAGCAAGAAGCCATATTTTTGTCACTTATTACAAGCAGAAGGGGAGCAGAAGGATTGCTAAACCATGTCACATTAGAGCATCAGATTAAATCATTTGACCTAGAAGATATTCCACTTACATTTAAAAAGGAAAAAAAAAAAAAACCAAAAACCA
>VXBB01013301.1:125165-143479 GCA_013399915.1 Illadopsis cleaveri
AAAAAATTCCACTTAAATTTAAAAAAAAAAAAAAAAAAAAAAACAACCAACCAAAAAACACTGCAGCCCTGCTCGTTTCACATTCAGTAAGACCTCTTGCAGGACCAAATTTTTCCTTGTGGTGTCAGGAGAAAAAAGAAAAAAGAAAAAAAAAAAAATCAGTCTGCAGACTAATTGTGAACTGGGTGCATGTGTAATTAAACATGCCTCATTGGTTCTCTTGATCTGTCAATAGTGGGTAGGAGGAGGTTGATTTAAGTTAAACGACTCAAGTCTTATGAACATTTGTCCTTTTTTGTGTCCTCTAAGCAAAGCATCATTGAACTGAACCACAGCCCAATATGAGGAGCTTGGAATTAAATGTTTATTATTCGGACTGCAGCGGTGCCCAGAACACACCGGGCACTTTTCTAAGTGCAAAGGGAGGTGGGGGGACAGGTCCCTTTCTCCAGGATTTCCACCCTGAGCACGGAGTCCCTGTCCTGCTCCCCTCCTCCCGCAGCAGGAGATGAATGGAGGGATGCTGGTGCTGTGGCAGGGATGGCAGGCACACAGCCATTAATCACCTTTGTTGCTAAACACACGAAATTCCCACTTCCCCACGGCGCTGAGGGCTCCTTGTCCTCACACCCAATTCTCAGCTGCAGTGAGCGGCACTCAGCAGCTAATGGGTCCAAATGAGCATTTAGCTTTAGTACTCCCTGCTCCACCACTCACCTCTCGATAGGGGATCAAGAGTATGAATTTTTCTTGCTATTCACACTGGACCAGATTATAAAACGTGTCTGCTTCTATGCCTGTGATAAAAGCTCCACAATCTGCACCTCAGCCACATTCTCTGGAGCAGTGACCCAGGAGCAGTACTTGTATTCCTCCCACTCTACACAGCTCAGCTACAGATGCCAAAAATACTTAAGACCTGAATCCACGAGGGATATATACAGGATCTGGCAAAGCCACAGAATGTGAGCAAAATTTCGGAAGTTCTAATACCTCACATTTTCTGTTCTGTGTTCACTGGAGTCATGGAAGAGATTGAAATTGAACTGGGATGTCTCAACTTTCCTTGCCTCATTCTCTACTGCTGAAAGACCACGAACTTGGTCACTTGACTTCAACCACTTGGGGCTCGGTTACCCCCCTCACCTGGCTATTCTTGTTTCAATTCCATTTTGTCAAGCCACTGAAGTTTCCCTCTGTGTATCTTTTTGTAAGACTTCCATACAGCTTCCACACCTGGCACAGCAGAGAGCTTCCAGCACCATGCATTCCAGTGGAGGCAAGGGACCTCCAAAACTCCCACTGAGAAAAGACCATTTCTCTGTTCCTCCCCTGAAACATCGCAGTGATCCTTTAGTTAGCGAGTTACTCAGAAGTCATTGAGCAATCAGGCTGCTCATTATACTCCTCAATGAAATCATTACCACGAGTAATTCTCAGTGCAGTACTACAGGTTAGCCAATCTTAAATCCTCTTCAAAGGACTCGAAGTTCTGCACCTTTGTGAAAAAAGATTTTGAATTCCTCTCATACTCTCGGGTAGTAGTTTTATCCTATATTTTACTGTTTCTCAGACTGCAAGTTTCATGCATACCCATTTATTTCTCAGTGGTCCTTTAATCCGTTTCTGTTCATGTTGCAGCTCAGCACAAGGATGAGGGTATCTCTATAAGCCATGTGCTCAGGAGGCTCTATCAATATGCATGCATGGTGCAAGGCAGAAACATATTTCTGCTGAAGAAGAATCAGAAGTTGGGGTCAGACATTTTACACTTGAGCCAGATTTTGATAAGACATATTAGGAATTCATAGGGCTTTTATCATTTTCAACAGCAAGAGGATTAGACCCTACACTGACAAGAGCAAGAACATCAGTTGTTAGAAGAAGTATGTGCCACACTGAAATATAGCAAAGCACCTGAAAGACAAAATGTATTGCCTGATAAAAACACTCTAAGCACTTTCAAATTCAACCCAGTGATGACTTGCCGAGTCAGTGCTTCATTTGTCTGGCAGAGTCAAAATTACAATGACTTCTGTTCCAACACTCAAAAATGCAACAGACGTGCAAAGGGAAGCCAGGATTTAAACCATGGCCTCACACAACAGCAAGGATTCAAACTATGCATAATATACTGATGCTTGGGCCATAGGGAAGAAAGGAACAGTAAGAACCTTTATTTGGCTTCTAAAATTTTATGCAGCGAGCTTGCAATGTTGACAAAAAGACCAAAGCAATTTTTTTTTTTTTTTTAACCCATATTCAGGAAAAGGTAAAGATAATTATTCAAAAAGCCCCGATCTCCTTCCAGCCTGAAGATCCCAAAACCAAAAAGAATCTCAGTTTCATCCTTCTTCTCCCTAAAATATTCAGAGTGCTGCAAATGTGCTACAAACTAAATGACTTTTTGTACAGAACTTCTAAAACCCTTGACTTTTAATAAGGTCGTGCATCATTTGATTTTAATTACAGATTTTTTTATCCCTTAAATTTGACTAAAAATGATGTGATTTACAAAGCAAACAAGCCAGTTAAACAAAGCTAATTAAATTCACTAGAGACAGCCTTGCTTTTCCCCTCAGTGAGTGTTTATTTCAGCTCCCAGTGCTCTGATAGCTCCTGACAGCTTGCTGGGACACAAGAAAGAAGTAGGTCAGGGTAAGCTGGAATCAGCAGCAGAGGATCCCATTAGACAGGCTTGTAGGGTAATACGGAGATCGAGGAAGTGTGTGATGTAGTGACAGTGTTAGAGACACATAACAAACAGCCTGAGGACAGCCTCCAGCAGAACCTGTACATTTATCTTCTCTGTGTTATAATGACCTCTCACACGGCTTATCCAGGCTGTGATTTCTCTGTGTACAAGAGGTGCTGTACAAAGCTAATGACCAAAACGTGCTCCTGGCTGGGCAGGCAGTGCCCCCACACAGCCATCCCTGCTCCTTTGGGGTGCAGGGGGCTGTGCATGGATCTGTGCCCCCACTCCAGCTGGGAATGCAGGCAGGGAACTCCCTGCACACACAGATCAAAGCACAAGAGGACTGGTTTCTCCTCACCAGCTTCTAAAACATTACACTGATGATGGTGGCTGCGGTGCCTACGCTGGAGCTGAATATACCAAGCGTCCCAAAGTGGCAGGAAAAGCCACTGTGGCAGCTGGGGAGTGCAGCAAACCCATGTGATGGGTCACAAAGGATGCCTGCTCCCCACTGAGCTGTTGTCTGGGGGCTCCTGGGGAACCAGCACCCTGGTTCTTTCATGCCATTGGATGAGGCAGGAGGGTTTGGGTCTGTCTTCCCATACCACAGCACCTCTGATTTTGGGAGCTGGCAGGGAGGAGAGGCTGAGAAAGCTGTGGCTTTTGCTGAGTTTGCTGTGAGATGAAGAAACATCAGCAGAACCAGGGAGGAGAACAGAAGCAAAAAGACCAGAGTGATCTATGTAAAATATGAAATGCTCTATGTAAGGTGTATTTTAACCACATGTGTATATACCCAAATACTTGCTAATGCAACTCTTCCTTCCTGAGGAAAAGTATAAAAGTATTTTGTTCAAGTGCCTGGGCATAACAGCAGAAAACACACCACTATAAACTCTCCAGTTTTAATATTAAGTCAGAGGCAAGTGGAAAAGCAGAGTGCTAATTCCCCTTGTTCCTGTAACTGTTGCCCACACTACTAAAAGTCTAAAGTCTCCCCACCATCTCTGGCAGTGCTGTACATACACCAAACATTTAAATTATGAGAGTCCATTTCTCAGGCTCACACAGAGCCAGAGAGATTCTCCCCAAAGCCAAGCTGTGTGGGCTCACATTAAAAGGAAAGCACAAGCGTGTGCTGTCTCAGAAAACGGGTACCTTTGACAGGAACAATTTGAATCGCCATAGGCATAAACAAACACAAATGGAGAATTTTGTTCAGAGCTCAATACATTCACTCTGCTCAGAGATGTCTCCAGCATCCACTTTACTTGAAGTGCCCAAGTGAGTTGGTTTGCAGCAGCAATGGGGGTCATCCTAATAAAACAGGAGTTTCATTTTTCTCACCCAGGATTCACTTCCCCCTTTACTCAGTAAGAGTGCATCACGCTCAGCATTTATCCCCTCTGTTTCTCATTACAAGCTTTCTGCAGCACAATCCCCATCCTGTGGCAGCCGTGCTTCCTGTTCTTCAGGGGGTCACACGGTGTGGTCACTTGCACCCACCCATTTTATGACACCACACATCCCTTTCCTGCAATTTTTTCCTTAAGCAGACAGTTCCACTGACTTCACAGAGGTTTGGACTGATTGACACCTATTTGCTCCATCTCTGAGCACTGAGGTAAAATCCCAACCTAGTTCAATGTCCTAAAGAAAAACACGCATGTCCTAACGAAAATATGCATTAGGATAAAAGCATTAAAATAAAGGAAGACAATGAGAATGATCAGAGCAGCACTGCCTGCAAGGAAGGAAGGAAGCTTTTAATAGCACTAAAATATAAAATTGATTTGTACACATATTTGATAAAAATCAATACAATTAGCAAGTAACTGAATACTAGAAAGGGAAATTGATTGCTCAAGGGCCCAGAGGACTCAGGGCAATCAGTCCATTCTTCTAGCTCCTCCACTCTTAATAAAAATTTACTTTTTCATAATCCTGCCTGAACTCTTTGCCCATTAATAATGCCGCTAAATAGCTCTTCTTTTAGCACTATTATTGCAGACCTGCTTGAATTACATTTGGAGGCAGTTTCGAGTGGCATGTCCTGGCCATTTTGCTATCTGCAGCACAAACCTCCGAGCAAGAGCATAAAAGAATACGGGCTAATGAACGGCAGCGCAGGCACACTTGAGAAGAGCTTATAAATTTAAGCACCAAAGTTTAAATAAACGGATTACCATCGAATTGATTTGCTACATCAATTTGGCCAGCTTTTGCTGATACATCGTTCCTGCCTCAAAGGAGAAGAGCCACGGGTTTGAAACAACTAATTAAGCATTTTGAACCGTGGCCTTACAAGGGGAGAGGGGCTGCACTGCTCTTCTCTCCTGCCTCCCTCCTCTCACCCAGCGACTCCTCACTGCAGCATTAAAATCGTTACTCCACGTGAAACAGGAGGCTCAAATTACAGTCAAATCTAGACAGAATGAAGTGGCTTCTAGGGCTTCACCATCTCTGAGTGGATTTCAGTTTCAGGCAAGGGCATCTCCTCTTTCTTCTTTAGGGTAGGATTGGAGGAACTAAAAGGTAATTGCTTTTGCCCACACAGAAGGAGGAAGGCTCCCAGGGGAGCCTCCCAGGTGAGGGTTTCCATTACAGTCAACCAGCTGCACAACCAGATTGAGGATGCACACAGCTCCTATGCACCTACCAGGCAGGCTTCTCTTTCAGAAGATCAGATGCCTTCTCAGACAAGAACTTTCTCAGATGTTAAGCTTTGTCCACTGACTCATCTTGATAGGAAGCTCTTTGAGCCAAAAACTACCTTTGGGCCCTCAACAGGTTCCCTGCCAGTCTGTAGTTCAGGGTGACATGGCCTGTGCTGCAAACCAGGGCCCTGATTTGGCAATAAACTTCAGTGTATACTTAAATAGAGCTCTATGAGTAGCCCTATCCAAACCAAAGGTACACAAATAATTTTTTCAGATCAATGAGACTACTTGCATGCTTAAAATTCAACAATGCAATTTAAGCACTTCCAAATGCAGTAAGCCATTGAATTGATTAAAATCGTACATCCATCTCATCATATTCACTTCAGCAGAGAATCTTTTATTCCAGAAATCTCAACACACACTTATTTCTCAGTGGTCCAACCAGACCAATGACTAAACTGGGCCACTATATCAGCATAAGGAAAGATCCACGGATGCTTTGCAACTCTGGTGGCAACCTGTGGGAATGACTCTGTAAGGGAGGAGGGAGGAGAACAGGCTGGCAGGGCACCAGTCTAAGTGATGCCTGAGCTCTTATGACGTTCTTACTCCAAAATCTGTCCTGCTGCTTGTCCTTACCAAGAAGAGACATTAGTCCGGACTCAGAAATAGAAACATGAAATTACACAGTTTCAGTGCTGGCCTTCTTTGTAACCATGACCAAACTACTTTAATCTCTTTGCTTCCGTTTCCCTGCCTTTATTAATAAAGCTGAGGGAATAAAACTTACTTCACCTAAGTCATACATCTTTTGTGAAGATGAAATGCTTGTTCTGTGTAAAGCACTTGGAAGATGAAAGGCATCAAGTAAATATTAATCACAGTCACTACACCTACCAACAGGATCTTCAGTGCACTGATTTGGATCCGTGCTTGAAGAGGCTTCCTTTGTGCAATTCAGGAACTGTGCTTTCTTGGAGTAGTAGGGCTGAATTAAAGCTAATCAGGAATTCCCATGTTAATCGGCTTTCTAGCATTCAGAAGATCATAAGAAGGATGATGCTTCCATTTCAAAAGACAGCACAGTGCCACAGAATGAATTACATCAAACTGGCTGAAGCCCATTTACAGCATGGTCATGGAGGAAACTATTGGAGTTCATCCACCGACATTCATCTCGGGGCATACGCACTTGTAAATCAGCTCCTATTCAGTAATGAAATGTCGAGTGACTCATTCTTTCTACATTTGAAAAAGCTCTCAGAGAGAACCAAAGAGTCTTTTATTTTCCTGTCTGCCTTTATAAACAGTGAATTACATCTCCTTACTTCAGGGAAGCTACAATGCTTCAGAACCAGCTGTAAAAGAGAACATTACCGTGTTCGGTTCACAGAATCCAAGGCCACCTTAAGATCCCAAATTGCTGCTGAAGGAGATTTGGAAAGATGTTTAATTAGCAGCTCAGATGATCTTCTGAACTAGCTTCCTGGTGCACAGCAAGGTGCACTGGTCTCATGCAGACATGCCCCTGAGGCTGTCCCAAGGAAGGCTGGCCCAGGGAAAGCTGGCCTGGGGCAGGCTGGCAACGCTGCTCCGGGCACTTTTGCTGCTCCATGTGGGTCAGATTATTTACTTAACATCTTAAGCAACTTCTGCAGCTCAACCTCAGTTCATGCAGCCTGTCCTGCTGGCAGAGAACTGCAGCTTGGCCAGGTGAAAGCTGCCCTCACTGTTTCTGCCTGAACCAGCAAATTCACAGAATAAGGACAGCAGGGCAGTCATACCTTGACTTTTGCCTCAGTGTTAGCTCACATCCAAGTGGCACATCCCACAGCTGCACAGGGAACAGCAGCTGTGTGCTCCAGCCAGCTGTGCAATACCTGGGCTGCCCCAGCACTGTGCTCACCCAAAGGAATATCCTTCTGACAAAACAAACCCAACCCAGCCATGCCTGTGCTCACGGGGAGTGCACAGCCCTGGCACTGTGCTGCTCCCTGCCACAGCTCTGCCAGCCTCTGGAAAGGCGACACCAGGTGACATCCCAGGAGCAGAGCAACCACAACAAAGGCATGAAAGGAAGAGTACAAGGGAAAAACAAGGGTTGCAAACTTAAAAGAGATGACAGAAATAAAGAAAAGCAGTGCCTGGAAGTCAGTGCCCAAGGAGCACAGATGGAGTTTGCACACAGGAAGCACTTACTGCTTGAATGGAAGTCCTAGGAGATGCTGGACCTGGTTGGACCAGGCACATGAGAGATTCCAGCAGTTCTGGACATGCTGTGCCTCCATCATCTCCCAGACACCTGCTCATTTGCCTTAGCTCTCCTGTCTGCTTGGCTTTGCCCTCCCTTTGGTCCCATCCCAGCCCATCCCAGCTCTCTCTCCCCTACCATTGCCTCCTCGTACTTTGGACCTCTTCACCTCTACAGCCCAAGGTCTCTGGTTCTCCATGAGTGTCTGCAGCAGCACCAGCCCATGCAGCCAGTGCCACAGAGAGTTCCTCTGGTGCTGGCAGTGCTGCTCCTCAGTGTCTCCTCAGTGCCAGGATCCAGCAGGATGAAACAAACAAACAAGCTACACCACGGACACAGCTCTGCTCCAAAAGGAAATGACCACTGGATGTTATTGCATAACCCTTCTGAATAATGAACGTGTGTTTCTTGAAAATACATGCCAGCTAATCCCCTCGGCATTGCAAACATGTACCACAGGATGGTAATTGAAGTTAATTAAGCCCTAAGCTCCATGCAAAGTTTAACAGTTTGCTTCGCTACGGTTTGAGGAGCAGATGGCAAAGCACTCCATGGCACATTTTCTGCCATTCTTGTACAAAGGGCTGTACCTGTTTCTGTTCCAGGCACGAGCACCAACAAATGGATGTTTGCTGGACTAGCTGGCCACTGAATACCCTGAAATAACATACACGTAGATGGCTCCACAGGGAGGTCTTGTGGGCAGCCAGAATTGGTCATTTCCTGGCTAGTTTGCCATTATTGCCATTCTTAGATATGATAAAATTAAAGCTACAGGCTAGCATAAGGCTCTTTGAAAGGAATCCAGGTCTTATCTGCAGAAGTACCCACAGCCACAGTTCCATGCACACAAGCAGTACAGGTTTTCTTACTCAACAACACTTGACACTGTTGCTGTAGCTCACAGTATTTCTACGTGCACTGTCTTCCAAATGACTCTGGACTGTGCCTAGCCTGGCATGTGGGCACCAGAAACCAGTCTGAGGGTGTCATTTGGATTTCAAACCACCTCGTGGACACTCACTGAAATGCTCTATTTCTGGCTAGTTTGTGGGATGCTGAGCTGGGGAAGAGAAGAACTGACAAGGGGAAAATAGAAATTTGTAGATACTGTGTAAGGCCAAAATGATTTTAAAGAAAGGGCAATTCAGCTTGCCTAAGTCAAGCTTTTTGTAGGTATGTAAAGAGAATGGAAAGTGAGGTGGTGAGCAATAAAACAGTTCATCCTGAGACATTCAACATCTTCATACTTTATAACCAGCAGAAAACACAGGCTTCTCCTCCAAAACAGGGAGGTCAGCCCCCAGCCTGCAGTTAATGGTGGTGTGTACAGGGGATGTAATCACACTAATTGACTGGGCCATGGCCACGGCTGCCCCAAGCATTTCTGGAACCAGCATTTCTGCAGCAGCACCGAGCAGAAACGCTTCATGTTTATTAACTTGTTTGGTTGTGATTGTTGGATTGGCTCCCCATTCCCAAGGCTCTCAGATTTATTCCTTTAGCTTAACACTACAAAGTAATCAAATCACTCTGTTACAGCTGACAGACTGTGGGAGCCCTGAAGGGGAGGGGAGAGCGGCGTCACAAGGAACATCTACATTTTCTCTTACATTCTTCACACTTGCCCTAAACTTCAGATTTGACTCATCTACATCTCTGGAATTCAAGAATATTGAACTTTAACTGACATGGGAAGTTATTTGAAGATGCAGGACTTTCACTTGAAATTAAGTCTGATCTACCTCCTGGGATCAGGGACCAAGATTCACATCTCACAAGTGCTGAAAAGCCCAAATGCACTCTCATTCTGCTTCAAGTCAAACACAAGTGTTATTGCAACCAAGAAAACATCTTTCCAGTGCTATGTAAATGCAAACCAACCAATCCACACCTAAGAAGAGGAGAGGAGATGGAAGATTCAAACATGCCTTTGTGCCCTTCCATCAAATGTGTAGAATAGGTAAGAACAGGAAGACAAAAGAGATGGCTCAGAGAGTCAAGATTAATATGGAAATGGAGAAAAAAGGCAAGCCTTGGGCTGGATTTTGTCTGTCTCTCTTCAGTACAATTTATTTTCAGCTTTATGCAATGCAGTATTAGAAAATGCTTAGCATACAACCCTTGATGTGGAAGACAAAGAATTTTTTTTTGATTTAGATGAATTCCAATGTCCTTGTCTAATGTTACCCAATGCAAAACTGGAAAGAAATTAGTGCTTGCTTGGTCATGTGTTTTTAAAAATAATTTGAATGACCCACTGCTCAAAGTATGGAGAGGGCCCTCTGTTATTAAAACCCAGACAAAGTCTGTACTCAAATTGACAGGGCAAAGCTTGAAGAAAATCCCCCAATGGGTTTCTTTAATCAAGAAAAACAAACAAAAAACCCCATGAAGCCTGTGAACAAACAGTCTTACAGGCTTTGGGCTTAATATACCAACAGTGTCAAGCATTTCAATGCAGTAGCATCAAAACTAGATATTTACTGCTTGGTAGTGAGTAACCCTTTGAAAAGGGAGGAACAAAAATTCCTTTTTAATGAGTCACCATTTGACAGTCAGAGATCAAAACCTTTTGCCTGTATTTCTGACTAGAAGATTGTATAAACTTGAGTTTTACTCTGTGTGAATTTATTTAAACCGACACAATTAATTAAGAAAATAAGTAAGCTGAGGTAACAGAAAAAGTGAAGTCCTTAAAAGTACCTGATCATCAGCAAGATCTACTGGGTTACTGAAGGATCAAATACATTCAGAAATTATTGCCTGACACAAACTTAGACTTGTGAAAAGCCTAGTAAGATTTTAAGTAACTAGTCCAAGCAAAGTGAAATTATACTCACAATCCATCCTGATAACCACATGAAATGAGTGATACATAATTATTCTTAAACTAAGGCAAATGTTGACATACTAAATGTTACATATTAATGCATGGGGGACAAAGCTACTGGTGTGTTTGGAACTGTTACAAATGTCTTTGTAAAATATTGACTTTTTAACTATTGCTGAAAACTTACACCTATGAAGACCCATGACAGAGAATGAAACATTAAAATACATGCCTAAGGGTAGATGCCATTTTTGACTTCAAATATTTTCTTTACCCCTACATGAAACTCTGAAGTTTCAGCAAAAAGAAAGATACTATAATGTCATAATGAGGGGAAAAAAAAAAAATCCACCTGAGTTGGCATTACAGCCAAAGCAAAGAAATAAAACTTGTTCACAGTGGGGTGGGGGCTTCCAGTAGGATATACCTGCCTTTATTTTGAATATAATTTCCAACTATTTGAAAGGACCCTAAAGACCTCAGCTGGTAACAAGCCCTGATGATTTATGAACTATTTAACTAGTTAAGGATACTTAGTGTGAAGGTAAAGGTAAAACACCATCATTCCCATTTTACAAGCAAGAACCTAGGAACTACTTACTCCAAAAATTGCCTCCAGTAATACAAACATACAGATATTCAGACCCTTTGAAAAAAAATGTTGACAACTTTGAAATTAGAGTAAGTATTATAATAACTTTGAAATTAGAATAAGGCCTTGGCTTGTTATATGAAAACTCATCCACAAAAAATCCTGCTTGCTCCACAGAGCTATCAAACCATCCTGTGGAACTTCTGACCAGTGAGAGCATCTCCAAACCCAACTGTCAGCTCACTGAACCACCCCGTCCCTCACATCAGTTAATCTTAATTTGATTTACTTGTAGATTGGAAGTAATTAGAGTAAATAATTACAGTAACTGGTTACAGTTTGGGAATTGAGAGAACTGAAGAAAGAATTCAGAGAAATAATCTGATCTACTCCTGTAAAGAGAATCAATCATCACTTTCCTCCCATTAGTCTTTTTGGCAATCCTGTGTCACTGTTGTCACAAGCCTGGATAACGATGCCACATTATTCCTCCTTTTGAGAAAAGAAATACAAGATGTGACTCTGTGTCCTACCTGACCTTGGGGAATCTTCAGGGGAAGTTTCCCATCAAATGCACTTACAGTTTTTACTAAAGGAGAATTACTGAGTTGGGCCCGTGCTTTGTAACTCACATACATGACACAAAAATATAGAACCAATCTTCTGTTTCCATTAGAAATAAACTATCAGTACATAACCAATGATTTTTCATGTCCAACATTACCTGAGAAATTACATTTTCAACGTCATTTTAACAAGCCTGGCTCAGAGTTGATGAACACGGTGCTGGATGACAAGACCACTACTGCACATTTCTGATTTAACACCAACAACTTCTAGCTACATTTCAGCTTCATTTACCTAAACTGGAGTTAGCCTGCATTTCCCAAGCCTAACCTTTCCAAAAGAGAAAAAAAAAAACAACAACCCCAAACAACTGCCACCTTTGTTGTAAATATTACAGAATCGGAAAAGAAGAAAGTCATCCCATGTTTCACAAGAGGAGCAGACTCACTCTCTTCCTTCAAGACAGCAGGCTGCTCTCAACGTGAACTGTGGCACTGCTAATGTCACTGTGAGCAGGGACAACAGGACATACGGCCTTTTGTACTGTTCCCATGATGCCACATGTTAAAACAAAAAACCCAAAAAATGAAAAAATCATTATCCGGGCTGGAAGAAGCCCAAGCCATCATAAATGTTTGTTTACTGCAATTTGGCAGACCTTTTGAGAAAAAAACCAACAAACTACACTTAGATATATAATCCTAAACCAAAATGTCAGATGGGAATCAAGTAGAAACCATGCCATTATTTTGAGGAAATCATGAATTATTTGGGGGAAACTTTTGCTGAGATGCTTATTTGAGTGTTTCTCTGTGAGCAGATATCACTTCTGTTACTGTAGCTATAACTAACGAGTTAACAACACTATTTACACTAGTACTGTTGTATCATTAGAAACAACAAGATTATGTACTTTAATTCTAATGCCAGCAAAATTATTTTAACACCAAGTGTGTCAGATCTGACTCTGTACCCCCTAAATTAATTTCAGAGTAGTGGCTAAATAAAATGACATACTTCTTTGTGCTTTTGTTACAACACGCTCATGTGCAGCAAACTGTGAAGAAAATGTAGTAATTAGAGGTTAAATTAATCCCTGACAGACAGGCAGCTTAGTAAAGCTGGGCCCTCTTCAGAAAACAGAGCATAAAGCCTGCCAGTCTTTCAGAATTAGGCACAAAGAACAGGGAAGATTGGCAAGTCCCTCACCGCTGTGATCCAACCAAAGGGATGGAATGCTGAGGAGCTGGAGTGAGTCTTGGAGCAGCCAACACTACCAGGCAGATCTTGTGACAAATGTGATTTAGAGCTCCAAGGGATTGCTGCTGCAGCCGCTCCAACTGCCTGATCAGGATCAACCACTTGAAATTACAGACAGTCTTTTGCCCAGCAGAACCACCTGCTAACCACCGTGTAATCCACCTCGAGACGTTCATAAAAGCCAACAATGGCATTATATTTCACAACATAACTAGAAAGTTACCTTGCTGCTTCGGATTTTAATGCAGGTAATGGGTTTCATTGCCCTCAACAGAGTAAATGTGCTGGGTTACTCTGAAAGCAATGAATAGGGTAGGTCTGGGGTAGGTGTAACTCCCATATCTGTTCAGAGTTTTGAGGTACTTAATTCTAGAGAAAAAGAAACTTACACAGAAAAGAAAAACAATGCAAGAAGAAAGAGACAGCCAGATCATGATGATGATACCCAGTAAGTATTTCTTTTGTGTGTGTGTCAGCAGAATTAAATTTCTTTTTCCAATCTCTCTAGCTGTGGCACATGAAAGTAGCCAGGTTTTAAATCCATGCAAACACAGCCTGTTATCAACAGGGGGGTAACTGAAGGGCACCTGTGCTGTGCTATGGTGTGCAAGAAGCATCCTGGCTCCCATGCTGGCAAATCCTGGTGCAGGAATTGCAGAGGCACCACTGCCTCCATTCCCACCAGACTGACACCTTTCCTCCAAAGGTGGAAGGTGCAAGGAACAGGCTTGTCCCTGGGCTAGTGCTGCTGCCACTCAAGGGATTGCCTGATGTGGGGTGACACACTCCAACAAGTAATAATACCTGGCCCTGCAGAGGGAACCTCCATCCTGTCTGCAGCAGCCTGAGTGCCCAGCTGTCCCTGACCAAATGGGAAGGCACCATAGGCACCTGCAGAGGGATCACCAATAATAAAAAAAAACCCCAAACCAAATGGGGAAAAAAGCAAAATGCCTGTATTACAGTTAAAGTCAAGCAGGGGGCCTTGCAGAGATTGCAGATCCGTGTGGAAGCCCTTTAACACCAGCAGCATTTCTGTACCACCCAGATCATCAATTATTAACAAATTAGGACATGCCTGATGGGGTACTTATGTAACACTCCTTTATCAATAAAACTGCCAAGTCCCTTCAGGGAAAAGCACCGTGGATCTCAGCAAGACACAATATGACCCCTTCCTCTGGACAGGACATTCCAGTAAATCCTGGTCTCCCTTTCCTCAGCCTGGCCACCCATTCCCAAAGAGGAATTCTGGGCAGCCCAGCAGCCCCTGCCAGAGGCCCGGGGTGCACCCCAGGCTCCGGTGAGCAGCAGCCCTTTAATCAGGTCAGTGCTTATCAATGGCTCATTGTGGCGACGAGGCAGCACTCCCAGCAAAGGGCCACACGGAATCCTGCATCCCCCTGCATCTCCCACTCCTGGGCCCCACTGGGTCCCCACTGGCCCCACGGGCACAGCCTCCAGCCACACTCCCTGGGCACAGCAGGTGTCCTCCAGCCAGCCCAGCTGGCCAGTGGGGAGGGAGGGGAGGAAGGAAACCCGCAGTTCTTTCCTCTGCTCTTCCCTTTGGGCACAACAGGTTCCCCACAGGAGCAAAGAGCCTGTTACAGTTCTGCAGTTCAGCATCCCTCAGCTCAGAAGGCCTGAAATTTTCAGCCTCCAGGTTTCCAACAAGAGCCAGGTAAAATTCACCCATCAGGGGTAGTGCACTGAGTTCTGCTTTGCTTCCATTTCACTTCCCCCATCAGGAGAGAGCCAGCAGGGTGGGAGCACACCACAATTCTCTGTCTGTACTGAAGGGCCTGATCCTTGAGCCCATAATTCTTGGATCAAATCTGAGCCTCATCCACTGCAAAATGAAAAAGGACTTCTAGGCTGGGCCCTGGAAGGAGGAAGTTGGGTGTACTGAGCTCCTGCACCCAACCAACAAACACCTTGCAGTTCACCCAGGGTGCACACCGAGGTTAACAGCTCTGAAAGACCTACTGCAACTTGGCAAGTAAATGCTGCACAAAATAAGTATTTTCTTCTTAAAGGAAAGTAATGACTCAGTAATACTTTTTCCTCTATTTAATAAAATGACAAATATTATCAGTGAGAAGGGCTCCCAAGAGGAGTAAGTATTCCTTCTAACTCATTTGCATTTGTAAGTTATCCTACCCTGACTGCACTGCTCTCTGGTAGTGTAACTGGTGACTTCCAAAACCATGGAGTCACATCCTAAGAGCCATAAGCCCTGCTCAGTGCTGTCACCCTGAGATACACTTTCATTGTGAACTGAGCTAACAGGCCAGGCCATAGCAACTGCAATGAAAAATATCTACCAGAGGACAAGGACATAAAGTGAGAACTCTAAATGACAAAGACTTCAATTTTCTGCACAAAGCACTAGCAGTGATAATACAGAACAAGGGAAGGAGAACATGATACAAGCACAGACTGTTTTGTGAAGTTTCCCTTCAGCTGCTGGCAGCCCTGAAATGGGTTACAGAAAGTTAAAATTGTGGTACTGATCACTGCCTGTTCTACAGGGCTGTTTTGAAAAATTAAACAGCATTTTTTCTGTTTCTATTTCTACTTGAAACAATATTCCAGAATCTTCCAAAAGCTAGTCCAGTCCTGAAACAACCCTAATGAGGGCTGTACTATACACCCAACCAGTTTCACCACGTATTTCTTCAGCAATTGCCTTTTCAAGGGTAACCCCTTTTACGGGTGCACAACACAAAACTTACTACAAGCACACAGTGGTATCACTCACATTTGGCATTTTACAGCCGTGCTCTGAAGTTCCCCTTCAAAATTACTGGCAAGGAAGGAAGTTCTGTGTAATTTTAGCACTCAACATCTAAAAAAATTAGAAATGTCCCAACTGTTCTTTGAGGGATGTATAAAAGAACAGTTGAAAAACTTACAGTTGACTGGTGCTACCTAGGTTACCCGTCAATGGCATTGAGACTGGTATATTATTAAGAGAGGTGTATGATGGGAATTGGTTTATTGTGCTGATCCATAGTAACCAACTCCTGTTTGTCCATCATTTATCTCTCTCACCAGCGACATATGGGTTTGTCTATTCACACTCTCAGCATTCTCTCTGCTCCAACAAACAGTCAGCCTTTTCTGCTGGGATAAGGAGATTTTTTAGTTACATCCATTATGTGCATATCAACATTTATGGCAGGAAGATAATTGCCAAAGAGCTCAGGGGGATAAAAGCTCCCTCTTTATAACACAAACCCCCTTAAAAAATCAATATTGATATAAAACAGTTCAACACAAAGCCTTGGTGTGTCTTCTGCTTCCTTCAGTTCAAAATGTTGGTTTTGTTTTTGTTTTTGTTTTTTTTTAACATTGCAAGTCAAACTGGAACATCAGGTAGAAAGCCTGACATCACTGCTCTGCCCACAGAGGATGATACAGCAGTGTACAGTATTAATTGTTCCTCAAAGAAGTTTGCAGCAAATGTGTCAGATAGAAAGAGGACTCCTTGGAGAGGTGCCAGCACCATTTAAACTGATTTAGCCATCTTTATTTGGAGACCATATCAATTACTAATGAATTGTAACTTATAGTCACCTTCCCCTAAATGCTGAGAAACGCTGACACAGCCAGCACCAGGGAACAATGAAAACCTGGGGATCCTGCCCCTCTCCCTATTTCAGGAGCTCAGCCTTCTACTACTCCATCCCCCAGTTTGGATAAACCCATTTGTCACAGCTTCTGCAAGATTTACTTCACTTTCCCATGGCTGTGTACTCGTAAAAGTTATTTTAAGGCGACTTTTGTCAGAACATTTATTGATGAAATTACTGGGAACCAGTGAGTTGCACTGTACTTAACCTACAGGACGACTCTGGGATTTTATTTAGTGTTATTCTTGCCCTTGTGTTTCCTTCTGCCTCCCTAACTTTCGTCTCTCCCATGAAGCCCATTCTTAGGTCAATTCTTGTCCTACAGTCACAGCCAGGGAGGTTAGTGACCACTTCAGTCAGGGCAAGAGTGTCAGCCTGACACCTGGGATCATGAACTCTTCCATTAAATCTTCCTGCATCTTCAGAAACCATCTAGCACAACAGTTCCCTAATCCCATTTTAAATCTCCAAATGCTACCACACCGTAACATTTACAACAGGGTCAGTAAAAACCAAAACCAAAACCATGGTATTTATTAAACGCTCCTACTCGTGTTAAGAGGAAGTCATACAAAAGAATTTTAAAAATATAACTTTATTTAAATTACTCCTTTAAATACTAATCCCTCTCCAAACCCTCAAACAACTACCTTAGCTTTAAAAAAAACCCAACACACTTTACAGTTCAAAATACTTAGTTACAAGGGACCAACAGAAAGCCCTGTCAATATGTGCTTTTCTGATTTTGAAGTATTACTTAAAAGGAATAAAAATAAGAGTTGAAAAACCACATGTAAAAGAGAGAAAAAAAAAATCCTCTGAAAATGAAAACCTGAATTAAATTTGAGCTGCTCAATTGTGAGCATTGAACAGCTTTTCACTCACTCGAGGGCTGTTAACTGCATGTTACCTGCCTTACAGTACAAACTATTTGTTTTTTATCCCTGAGCAACAGACTATTTCCTGGTTGAGTTTAAAAACTCTGTGACGTTCCAATATCAACCCACACATGTGTGTCACTGTCAACGTCAGTGGCAGGAAAACATTAGAAGTCACCCCTTGCTAATGCTTTCCTAACATGGAATTTCCTTGTACCTCGTCCCCCAGCCCACCTCCTCCTTCAGCTGAGAGCATCCTTCCCAAAGCGCATTTTTTTTCCCCCTCCCTCCCTTCTAAACATATGGCAGGGAGAGAGGACTGAAAATGGGCAGTGCCAGCGCTACATCGCTGCTTTTTCAGGTGCTGGCGTGTAACTTAAGCGAACAACTCGGGCGAGCGCGGTCGTGGGGAAGAGCCCCCCGTGCTCGGGGGTTTCCCCCGTGTCCGCGGGGCGAGGGTTCCGGGGGTAGGCAAAAAAAGAGCCTTCCACCGCCGATCTCCCGGCACTCAGCTCCTCCCCGGGAGGGAGCAGGAGGGCACGGCCCGGGCAGCTGGTTCCGGGGGTACCGGTGGGAGCAGCACCCAGCTCCGAGACCGGCAGGTTCAAGGCCGTTCCTGCTTCTCCCCGTCTTCCCGAAGGGCACCATATGATTCATCTCGCACATCAGCGCCTTTCTTTTCCCCCGCACATCAGCTCGGCCCAGAGGGGGAGCTCCGTGAGGAGCAGCAGCCACCCCCTTGCCCCGCAACCCCCTCGGGGCACCGGCATTAGGCATTACCCGGGGATTACGGAGCTAAGTAGGGGGAAGACTGGCGTTATATAACCGGGGGAAGCGTTCCGCCCTCCCGGCGCTCCCACAGCCCGCCCTCCGCCTCAGCCGGGGCGGCCGCACGGCGGCGGGGGGAGCCCAGCGCCGCCGCCCCCGGCCCGGCGAA
>VXBB01013301.1:155775-183524 GCA_013399915.1 Illadopsis cleaveri
GTAAGGCAGCTTTGAGAACTGATACCATGCTAGTGTGAAACTTCCTTGTGGAGGGAACAACGCTGCCAGGTTTGGGCTTCAAGATTCTCAAACACTCCAGCAGCTTTAGAAACTTGAACGTGTCCAAGGCTCAGCTGTGTGCAGGCACAATGCTGCAGGGGAGCCCCCATTTAAAATGGTGCCAAGGGCTCTGAACAGCCCCTGAAATTCCAGGATCAGGCCCTAAAAATAACAACACGTTTGACCCAACATGGCCAGCAGAGCCAGAGGAGATGACAGCCTGCACAGCATAGTTCTAAGCCAGCTTTCCTAAACTGCAAACCCATTAAATATTTAGGTGGCCATATGCAAATCATTTAAATTCTGTTTCTCAGAAGCACGACCGTGGTGTACAGATGTGCTTTGTGCTGAGAGCCTCATCCTAAGCTTTCAGCAACTATTTATTTTAAACCAGTAAAGGACTTAATTAATGGCTAATTGCGAACTACCTTTTTTTTTAAAGGGTATTTATTTATGAGGGAGGAGGGGGAGGAAGCAGAAATGCAAAGACCTGAGTTTCTGTCAGAGCAAACTCACACAGAAGAAAACACACTTTTGTGACTGTACCAAAGAAAACCCCCAGGATCACTCAGATATTTCCAACCCCCCCTCCACGTGTACCAATTTGCTAATTCAACAAATAAACAGCCCTTTATTGCAGGAGCTGCCTCGTGGACACTGCGAACACTTTAGAGACCGGGGCCCCAGATCTTCTTTTCTTAATGTCACTGTGAATTTGCTTGTGGAAGTGTATGACACCATGCTTGGAGCCCAACAGCTGAGCTCATGCTTCAGGCATTCTCCCAGGACCGAGGGGGAGGGGGATCTCTGCCAGCTCCCGGCCGCCTCTCCCCTCGCATTTACACACACACAAATCATGTTATCATAGTGAAAATATGTAAGAATTCCAGGAAGCAGAGGAAGTTTGTATGTTGACCTTAATTTATTTTTTTTTTTTCCAGAGGAAGATCACTCTGAATGTGAAAAGGACGGTGGACGCTAGCAACATTCATTTGCGGATATTTTAATTTTCACTGCGACTCTTTCTTCTGCTGTATTTTGTCTTTGAGGATTAACGCTGTTTGTATTTTATCCCATGTGGCTACTTTGACTGAGAGAACTGAAATCACTTGGTGAGAGGTGTATGGGACCTATTTGGACTCAAAAAGAAAAAAAAAACCACCTGGTAAAGGAGGTCCCAGTGCATTCTGGTTCCTATTTTCCATTACAGTACAGTAAAACTGGGTGAGACTGTTTCTGGAGGGGAGGGAAGGAAAGGGTGGATGAAAGAGTGGGCTAACACATTAGGCTTTGGCACACGGAGGCCTGGGTTTATTTTGCTTTACAGTTCTGGGCTGGAACTCTTAAAATGCTGATCAGTTTGGCCTCAAACTCGAATGCACTTCTAAAAACACACTTAACTTTAAACCTGCCTTTGGAAGACCTTGGAAGCTGCTGGGAAATGCAGTTCCCTGCACTGGCTGCAGAACGGCACCTTGCAACATCCAACCGTTCCCAGCAGCTCATCCCTGATTCCACTGCCTCTCTCCCTGCCACCAGCTCATCCCAGCCTCCCTGCTCCTGTCATTAGTGCTCACACCTCTGAGGCTCTGCACACATTCCAACACAGCCATTCCATTCATGCAGAGCCAGGGAAATGGTACCTGAGTCCTTAAACACTCATCTCTGTCTCTCTCCACATACTACGGACAATGTGGTCACACATGGACTTGTAAAATGGCAAGTAAGGACACCCCATTCCTCTTAACTGGCCAACAAGGAAGCCAAGCATGGAAAAGATTTCTGTTTAATTGCAGGGCTCAGTTGTCCCTCAGCCTGGCAGCCTCCATGAGGAACAGGAGCCATGCACTGGCTGTGCCCTGTGCCCCCAGCACGTCTGAGCCTGGTGGTGGTTCCTGAGGAACCCTGTTGTGTTCTAGGGCTCTTCAGGTTTGTAAAATATGCTCTGACCAGCATGTTGAACTTGTAATATAGCTGGGCATTAATCCTGGACACCTCTTGAAGAGTTTGGTTTGAGAATTGATTGGATTGCTTAAGACTTCTTTGCAAACTATTTCATTCCTTATGTTTCTCTGTTGCAAACTTAAGCTCGAAGTCTGATTCAATTTTAAATGAGCAAGCCTGTTCTTCTAGCTAGCAGGCAGCCTGTGATGTATATTTGGGCCAGGCATCCCCACCCAACAGCTCTGCTCAAACAAGTAGGGCCATCAGAGCAGAATCTCCTGAACAGCTCAGTGTCAGCAGCCTCCCTGAAATCAAGGGATCTGTCACTGAAGCTGTCAGTGTAGGACTTGTCCCATAGAATTTATTGCTCTATTCAAGTTTTTCTTTATCCTTTTCTACAGGTTTTCTGAATGCACTTCTTTTCTCTCTCCCTCCGCTTGCCCCCCCATTTTATTTTCTTGTCACATATTTCAAATACACACCTGCCTTGCCTGCCTCAGCTCTGGAGGGCTCAGGCAGAAGGTGGCAGGAAAAGCAGTATTTGAATTATATTTTGGTTTTCAGACTATTCAGACATAGAAGTAGGCAATGCAAGCCTGCTACTTTGCATGTTGTGGCACTGAGGCTTTTGTTCTTTTTAAGCAACAAACCCCTACCAGCTGCAGCCTAGATTTACACCACGGGGAAAGAACACAGCAGAACCAGACTGGAGATGAATCAAACCAAATTCCGACCCGCTGTTACGTGTGCCTCAAAGATTTAAAAAGTAAAAATAAAAAACGAGGAGGCTTTGCTTGGGTAATAAACATTACAACAAAAAAAAGGCACAACTTTCCCAAGTATGCTGTGAAGAGAAGACAGATGCTTTTCTAAGGGTTCTCAGTGTCTCTGGGCATTGTTGGGGGTTGGTGGCAGTGCAGGGACTGCTGGGGCTGCCCAAGGCTGCTCCCAGCATGGGGAGCTGCCCCAGCAGGGCCCAGCATCCCTGGCCCCAGCATCCCTGGCCCCAGCACATGCTCCAAACACCCAGCACATTCTGGGGTGTCCCAGGCAGACTTCAGAGCCCAGCTCACCTGCCTCTGGTCACTGGAGAATTATTGATCCAGGGGTTTTGGGGAAAGGTAATCACACTGCCCAGGAGAGAGCCAAAAAACCCCCCCTGGGATCTTTTCTACAACTGAAATCCCTTCTACTCGTTTGTCACTCTAAATTGTATAGCTTGTGAATAATAATAATAAAAAAAGTCACATACAATGATGAATTATCCTGAAATGTGACATATTCTTCAGCTTTCAGGGGTATCTTTGTTCAATAGGGATTACAAGCAGGTGAAAGTTTGTAGTTAGCAATCACTGGAGTAGCACTGCTAGTCTTCATTAAGGACATCTACTTGAACTTTTGGGCTACCATCCTCAAACAGCACAAACCCACATAGCTCCATTTAAGTTAATGTAGCTCTACTTAGCTGCACCTTCTGGGGAGCCAGCTTTTGATTTCTTGGGAAGAGAAAAAAGAAAAAAAACCCAAATAATTAGTAGGGTGAATATTTTCTATTTTTGAAAAATATATTCACAGGTGGCACAGGTAAATCACTATATTTAGATGTAAGAACTGAGAAGATACCAGGACTTGTGCAAACCATCTGTATGTAGAAGAAGGAAATGCTCCCATCCTAACTGGCCTCTACGAGATATTTTAAAGACATCACAAATGGTTTAAAGTCTCTTTCTCAGCAAAGACAGGGCTGATTTGGCCCATGTGTGTAATCAGGGCAGGGTTGTACAGTAAGGCCCCGATTCAGCAAAGTGCTGGAGCACACCTTCAGCTTTTAGTGCATGAGTGGCTTCATTGAAGTCCTTAGTAATTACATGTTTTGCTGAATCAGGACCTGAATTTATTTGGGGCAGGAGGATCTTAATATCTTCCAAGGAATTATACTTATTAAAGGGGACAGTCTATAAATTAGTGTTTAAGTTAAAATCAATTTCTAGATAATACATATCCCTAAAAGACAGATTGTTAGTTTGTATGAGCTTTGTAACAAAACTTTAATTAAACCCTTTTTAAATAAAACCTGTTGTACATTATACTGCTAATTGACTTGACCTGGTACAAAGAGGACTCTGCCAGCGAGAGGAGACTAAAGGAGATTATTCTGTCTGGTGCTGCAGTGATTGTGTGTTAATAAAATTTATTTTTGCAGTCTTGCCCAACTCCCTATTGTGTATTCAAGAAATGTGTGGGCTTGAAGCCAGTCATCACAAAGCAAAAAGTAATAAAACCTCAAAAGCTGACTTTTTCTACCTCATTCTGCTGCTTTGCTGTAGCACAAAGTACATGCTACAGTCTGCTTGCATGCATATCTAGAGTTCTCTTTTTAAATAATTTTAATTTATTTTTTCAATTACGTTCAACTCTGCACCTTATTAATGTGAGCACAGTAACAAGCGAAGGACAATTAAAGGATTCAAAAAAGCTCAGTGATGAAACAGTCTGGGTGTGGCAGTCATATTTTATTGCCACTACACTGATTACATACAATATAACACATCTAGCAATTAGAGAGACATGTTAACCGTCCTGGCCCAGACCTATTTCACACAGAATTCGTTTCAGGGGGCCGAATCCTTCCTTTACCCTCATGTAAGTAAATCTGAAATAGCTTCTTGCCAATCAGTAGAATCATTTGGATTGACATTCATGTAAATGACAGCAAAATACGACCCATTGACTTCCCAGAGTTACTCCTGAGAGATGCTGGGTGCAATCACAAAAAAAAAAAAGTAATCACAAGAACTTATGCAAGAAATACATGGAATAAACAGGAGGACTTGGAAGTTTTAATACGTGCTCAAAATTACGAATCAATTGGCACAAGGAACTTGCTGGGATAATTCACATGACTGGAATATTAATCTATCTAGTGGAGCTTGTTCAGGGAGAAGGACGAAATGCTGTCCACAGACACATCCATCCCACAGTGCAAAACACAGGAAGAGATAACCAGTTGAAAATCCCTGGCTAATAATAACAGAGGCAGTGAACACAGGTGCTGTCACCATGGGGGGGTGGGGTGGGGTGAGCAGAGCAAAGCCACAAGGAACAGATGGACAGAACTCCTTCTTTTGGAGGGCAAGAAGATGAATCATGCACACATCCTGGGCTTGGAGACCATGGAGGCACAGGCAGGAGGCTGATGGAGATGCCTGCTGGGACACACAGGGACCACAGGACAAACTCCAGTGTCATGCAGGGGACAAGGCTTCATGTCATGAAGGGAACGTTCTTTACTCTCCATTTCAAGAGTCAGGAGAAATAGGTTTAAAAATAGGCAAACAGAATGCAATTTGATGGCAGTTATCACAGAATGAGAAAACCCACTGCTCCTGGAAGGGAATAGAATAGCAAATAGAAGCAATAGATTTGAAAAAAGCCACATTAAATAAACTCAGAGAATTTTAAGTATTATCTCATGGGGAATGCACTCAGAGTAGCTGATAGTTCCTTAAAATCCTTCTATTAACAGCATGAGTGCAAATTATCCCAAAGCAGCAAAGCCATTTTAAGTGTTGTAAGGAACCACCTTAGCTACATCATGGACTCCTCCTCTCTGACCTCAAACACCAGGAAGGCACTGAAAGTTGAACCTAGGTCAGATTACTGAAGGCCAAGAGGAAAGAAAAGAGAGAGTGTAGGGCCCAAATCACAAAGGTCAAATGAGAACACATTGGAGCAGAAAGGACAACAAGAAAACAGGGTGTTATCATGCTTCATAAAGAGAGGAAGATGAGGCAAATGTGTTGGCCTTCTATTGAACCAGGCAGGGAAAGTTATTGACAGGTGATGCTGAAGAGGCTGAGGGCTTGAAGGTTTTTTCCTGCAATCTTTACCAAAAAGGTCAAATGAATTTAGGTGGGAAACAGCAATAGTGACAAAGAGGTTGAAACACAAGTGAAATCAGGGAAAGAACAGATTAAATAGTGCTTAGATAAACCAGATCTTTCAAATTGGCTGGGTCAGATACAATTCACCCTAAAGTAGCCTACTGAAGTACCTGGCCAGTCTCAGGGCCATGAGTGGTTTTCTGGGAGGTCTTAGGGGATATGGGTGAGTATCCAGAAGACAGAAAAACAGCAGATAAGTGTGTTTCCTTACAGAGAGGGAAAAGATTGTAATGAGGAATTAAAGAGCAGTGAGTGAAGGTCAGTTTTTGGAAAAATATGGAAACAATCACATTATTTGTAACCACTCAGGAAATAACAAGGAGATGAGTAACAGTTAGCATGGCTTTGTCAAAAACACAGATTTGTTAAACCAATTTAATTTCCTTCAGTGGGAATGGAGGAGAAGCAACAGATAAATCTCAACGTTATTAAAGCTTTCCAGGATCAGCCTCCTCACGGTCATAAGTGAGCTAGGAAAAATACAGTCTCCCTCCACCTACAAGATTCTCTTTCAAACTGGATGTTAAATACATTTTTGTAGGCATCTGCCCTGGATTTGCTCCTGTGACATACTTCTACTCAAGTCTTGTATGTTAGATCAGAACAAATTAGTTTCTGCATACAGTAAAAGTGAGAAGGGCTGCACAGGTGATACCAGGCCATTCTGAGGATGTTTACTTAGAATACAATGCAATTTTTTCACAGCTGGAGCAGTGTAGGCAGTTTGTGGAAAGTCCTTTCAGCTTTAAAGAAGATAGCAAACAGAAAAGATCTAGCAGAGAGCACTGAGAGTAGCCAGAGGCCCAGCAAACACAAGCTACAAGGAGAACTGGAAGGAATGCTCTCAATATAGTCTGCAGAAAAGGCTGAGGAGGACAACATATGAATAATGCACTAAAAAGAGGAGAGGAGTAAGTAGTCTTCCCTATCCAGTGTGGTTAGGATAAGAAGTATTGGGTTAAACAGGAGCACAGGAAATTTAGGTTAAACATTAGGAAACACTGGGTAATAATATGGCCAGTTAAGCACTGGAAAAGATTGCCTGGGGAGGTCGTAGAGCCTCCCTCCTTGGAAGGTTCCAAGAGTGTGCAAGATGTCATGCTTTTAAAGCTGTGGCAGACTTAGATGACCTCTAAAAACCCACCTGCCTTTCTGAGGGCTACTATTCCCCCGGTTTGAAAGGACAAGTCACTGCAGGGCCATGGCACAGCACAGCCCCGGCCCGCCCGCGTCAGCGGCTCCGCAGGTGCGTCAGCGCTGCCTCGGCTCCAGCAGGGAGGTGATCCCTCCTGCAGGCACCTCTGCACCTGAACTAACTTCTCAGCACTCTGCTGAACCAGGAGCTCAGCTGGCAGCCTTTCCCCTGCCAAGGTGCAAACACGAGTGCCCATGTTTTTTACCATCTGCCGGTGGCACCTGTGGCAGCGCTCAGGCGGGAATTGCTGCTGAAGGACACAGAGGGACTTCACTCAGTGCTCCGTGTGTCCAGAGAAAACTGAGCTGCTGGGCAAAAACATTGCCTGCACTCCGTGCTCTAGCTAAGAATTCATTGCAGAGGGAAACAAAGTACTGAAGTCCAAGTTAGTCTCATGTAGGTCGTGTCCTACCCACTGCACAACAACCTGTGGGTAACACACATGCAGACAGAGGACACGGGATCATTGGCCACTAGCCAAGAATTTATCCCCACGACAAACATGTTTAAATGTGCAGAATGCTCTGAGTGACACAGTTGCTGACTCCTTCCATTAAAATGGTAGCTAGAATATCTATCACTAAGCTCACAGTCACAAAGATATTCATGTTCCTACCACCCCCAGCAGCCCCAGACACGTCACTCTATCTCTGCCCACTGAAGCCACAGTGCTGTAAGAAAGTCACAGCTCCCAGAAAATGAGGAAGTTTGTTTATCTGAACTTACACAGCATGAGATGACACCGCTAAAAATGATAATAAAATTGGGGAAATCAGAAGAAGACAGAGCTTGTCTGCTGGTTGAAAAGGCAAAATGTACTCGAATTCTTGCATTCCTCTCCTGTACAAACACTGATCTCTATCTGAGGGTGTCAGTTGTAAAGGAGGTGTGATCTGTTACACAACATATTTCATTCAGTTAACAACACTTAGTTACATGCTAATAAAGCACGTATTAAGAATACATAAACCTAATTATTTAATTACGATTTCTTCCCCCATTCTCCTGAGCCTGGACTGGATTTGAGGCATAAAGAGGATCCATTAAGTATTTTGCTGTTTCAGTGGGTTTTTCTGGCATATTGGGCCAAGTTTCTCAAACTTGTAGGAGGAAGCAGGAAAGCCACACAACACATGTACATACACACACACATAAACACAGAGCAGGGAATGAGGAGATGATGTAGCCACTGGCAGGATGTGTCTGCTCTTGATTTCACAGTGCCACCCAGCCCTTCCCTGGGTTACACAGTGGGTTGTTTTTTTTTTTTCTATGTTATTTTTTGTCTCAATGCCAGCACTGATTGTGGTGATTGATTGACTGAGCTGGTGCTGCAGGATTCAAAACAACAAGGCTGGTGGCAGCAACTCAGGGAAATGCAGAGAACACTGGGTTAACCCAAGGAGAGAAGAAACGCTGGTGAGCTGCCAGCTCTGAGCATCCTACTATAAATTAGGAATAGCCTATAGTCATTGTTTTAAAATGAAAGATGCAAGCAGAGCCTGGCAGAAGCATTTTAAACACTCTATGCTGGGCTTTAGCCTCTGGGCACCCAGAGAAAAAGCCCTTTTTCCTTCACTTTGAGCTCTTCCTCACACATCTCACCCCTTCAGCCTCAGCACGTGGGTTCACAAAAGCCATTCCTTCCCTCCCTTTGGGGCACAGGGGTTTTCTACCTGCCTGTCCCTGATGTGATCATTTCCTGCTGTTCAACCACACTGAGATGGGAGAGGTGCTCCTCACACAGCATCTCCTTCCCTCTGGCAGCAGGGTCCCTTTCCCTGGGTCTGCCCCTCCATGCTAAGGATCAATGAAACCCTCTCAGACTTCACACCTGCACCTCCTACCAGGGATTCTTTTCCAGAAGCAATGTTTCTCCTCGGGAAAAACCCCTTGAGAATTCAAAGAGGGTCCTTGAGCTTTTTGCATTTGTTACTTTTCCCCACCATCCCTTTATCTCCTGTGATCTCCTGTTCCTGCTCACTCCACTGCTGCTGCCTCTTAATTAAACATTTTGACACTGACCCTATTTTCATTTTATCTACCTCCCCTCTCACTCCCTTCAGCAGAGTCCCACCGACCTGGTCCACATTATGTTTCTCCTCCCACTCAGCTTATAGTAGTAGCTCCTTGTCTGTTTTGCTGATAGGAATTCAGCCTTCCCCTGGCTGCATTATGAAGATAAGCTGCTCCTACTGACAAAGGAATCCCTAATGGACGTGCCTGCTTTCCCATCCCGGGCACAGTGGCTGCTGCTGTCAGGAACTTTTTCCCTAGCACGAGGAGTTTTCCAGCATGCCCTGTAAAACAGACCACATTTATGATTGCTGGCATACTCACAGGGTTACCAGGCAGCTTTTTGTTTTTTTTCAGGACAGACTTTACAACTTGCATATAGATGGACCCAGACATGGCTCTGCCTAGAGACAATGGGAGATTTACTATTGCATGTATTCGCACCATGATTTGATGGCTCTGTATGAGCAAAACACAAACAGAAAATAATTATTCGTTTGCCAACCCGCTGAATGTAGGGAAGAAGCACAAAGTTTTATTCATCTGCAAGCTCAGCAGATGTCAGTGTATGAATGGCCTGATTTCAGTCTTGTTTTTGGACTAATGAAGATTTAATATAGCTAACAGAACCATGAGGTAATTCTGGGTTTGAACAAAAAGTGATTCCATATCATCCCATAACTTGTCACGATTAAACATTAACTAACCCCATGAATTTTGTTGGTGGTGTTTTGTTAGAACAGCTTCTGAGGGGAGTGATAGTTCAGTCATTATTTGAATGTCTGCTATAGTGGAGTCTATCACCACTGAAAGCCTAGAATAATGGCCTGTGTTATTCTTTTGCATCTTTTTCTATACAGCTTTTGAGGGAGCTGTAATTGAAGAGAAATGAAAGGGCAGCCAACCAAGAGACAATACTGCAAGGATCAGTACTGGAATGTGAGACAACATAGTTTAAAAGCTGAAACTTTAAAACTCTTGCTACGTGTGTACTTTTGAAAAGGGTAACATCAATAGCAAAAAAAGAGAAACCCTGGCTATTTTCTCCCGATTAAGAAATAACCAAATTACTTTTTTAAAAATTTTTTTGTTTATAATCTGGTGGCCTCCTATGAGGGCATGAAAAAAAGGATTAATGCCTTCACTGGGTACCTCTTTTTTACTGCTGTTCTCTTTAGAAAATGTGATTAACTAAAAAAGGTGAAAAAGAAACCCATGGAATAGAGACATGAGAATACCAAGGCAGGGTGTTAAGAAGCAGGGACCCTACAGCAATTTACAAAAAGCTTGCAAAATATGAACTGCTACTTAGCATCAATCCTGTGTCAACTGGGTCTCCAGTGATGTCAGTTTTGTACCCCCTGCTGAAAGCATTCCTGGTGCTTGCAGAGAGCTGAAACACCACAGACAGCATTTCCCATACTTAAGTTTCAAACTCCAGCACTTAGAGGATTGCAAGAGGATTCACCATTGTGCACTGACTGATGCACTGACCAAGCTTTAAATTTTCCTCCTGTTTCTACAAATATGAGAAGTAGAAGCTCTTCAGCGACCTGGTATAAAGCTACTGAAGCCATTTTAAAGCCACTAAAGTCAGTGAGAATCTTTACATCTGTCTCTTGCACACTTGGATTCTCCAAATACTTATGTGTGTGCTTAATGTTCACATGAACAATCCCACTGGAGAAATTGCCTTGAGCTCAGAATATGGCCAAGTTTAAGATGGCTTTAGCTAAATGTGGCCAGGCTAAGCCCAGATATAAGCCTTTCCCTATCCAAGACAACTCAGCAATACTCTCAATTTCTGAAATTATCTGTGCATCTGAAGATATTTGGGATATGCTTGTGATCAAGACTTAAAGTGATACAGTAAAGGACTGAGCTTGTTCAAAATAAGCTGGATCCCAAACATAGAAGTCAGTGGATCACAAACATAAGAATACTGAGGCTATTTCAGGCTGCAATAAGCAATGTTTCCTCCAGTGTACACCCCAAAAAGATTAAGTTTATGTTGCTTTTAATGATGAAGAGTTTAACAAAGTATAATTTGGAACCAGTTTCCAGTACTCCTGCCAAACTCTGAGTAAAACATCATTTACCTCCTAAGTGAACATTTTTTCTGGCAGTTTTGTATGAATTAAACATTTTGGTCATTTAAAGGAAAAATGTTAAAAATCTGGAGTGTTCTTAAAATAGCAGATCAGTATACTTGAAATATCTTTTCTGATTTTAGGGAACTCCCCCATGCATGTAACGTGCTATGAAAACCAGAGCTATTTTGCACAAATTTTCAGAGCAGGCTTATGAAAATAGTATAATGAGGCAAAGTGCTCAGCAATGCCAGAGCATGGGGACCACAATGCTGTAATAGATGATATCAGGATGATGGCAAAATAATGTCACTGCAGCCACTGGAGACTACATTACTGTGTCAAGATGATGGCAAAATGATTTTGATGCAAGTCTATTGAAACTCTGCTAAAATATCCAGATGATTGCAACATATCAGGCAAATGCCCCAGAGGCAGTGACTGATAAATTCCTGTTAAAGTATTTCAAATACACCACTCTAACCTGTGTTACATAGGCAAGATCCTGGTCTGCTAAATGCTTTAGCCTGACCCCACCAAGACTGGCCAAGGCTCTCAAAAGGAAGCTTTGCCTTTTGGTGAAAAGTTCTGATGATCCTGGGCCATTCCAGGATACAGAGTTGATTTCTGTGCATGCACAGCTGGAGTTTGAGATTGCCACAGCTGACAAAATAAGTCCACTTCAAATGTGGCCCCATGTGAGATGAGCAGTTCTAGGAGTTCATGCTGTGGAGAGGCAAACTGGTGCTCTAGATGTGGAAATATCAGGTGATAACTAAGAATCACAGCCAAAACAAGGGGAAAGCTTTCCCGTTGTGGAGAATGCTCAAAGTGTCACAGGTAACAGAGAGCTAAGGCAGTTTAAGCATCTTCTCCCCATATAAAGAATGAGTTAATCAGCAAGGGATGTTGTCTTAGATGAACTCATCATTTACCCAAAGAGGTTAATTTTTTTACAGCAGTAAGAGACTGTTCCTGAGAGTCACAGCAGAGCTCATGGACATTGACAGAACTTGGCTGTGGAGAGCCTGATGGAAGCAGAGGAGATTACACTGGAGTTTAGCTGAGCAGATTACACTGAGGAACCGGATCAATAACAAGTAAGGATGTCTTTTCCTTTTATGCAAGAAAAAACTTGCAGAACATCAGCCAGCACTGCTCCCTGCTCTGCCAGGGCTGACAGTCCCTTAGTTTTAAGAGCAGCATGCTCAGCAGGAATGATACGTCCTGACTGCAGGACTGAGCCCTTGGAAGATTGTTACAGCAATTAGTGCAGAAGCAGCAACATTCCTGCTATCAGAACTAACAAGAAGCTGCAAGAGCTATTTCAACAGAAATAGTCAAAGCTGCTCTAATTATATGTTCTTTGCATAGGCTGGCAAGTAGGATGATTTTAGAAACTGGGTTATTCAGGCTTCTGAGGTTACAAATGCTGCTGTGCCAGCTCCACCCACTAAGTAAAAGGTTGCATGCTGCAGTCAGCTCTGGCTCCTTCAGTGCAGCCACAGCCATGGGCAGCTTAGAAGGGAAATGAGGCTGCTCAAAGGACAGCCAGGCCTATTCAGGAGGTGGCCTTGCTGGACTTTTGGTTCTACCACAGGTACATTTCAAGTGGTGAAAAGTGTTTTCTGCCATTTTCTAGCGAAAGAGGCCTTTGCTGCTTGTTTTCTAATCTTGTTGCTCTGACCTACTTGTTCCTCACCTCCAGCTGACAATGCTGGGCTGCCCTTTGCATTCAGCTGTGCCCTGGATCTTGGGCTCATCGTGTCTACTGTGAACAGATGGAGCTTGGGGTTCCTGCAAATCCCAGCTGCTCCTGCAGCAGCCAATATTAGTAGTCCTTTAAGGAGAAGCCTAGGTCCCTCCAAAAATCCCAGTCCTCTTTCTCGCTCTGCACTGTCACTTACTGGGGCAGATGGACCAGAGAAAGATGGCAGGAAGAGTCAGCAGCACCCCCAGAACTGGGCACACCTCATCTTTCCAAAGCAATATGAGTAAGGTCCTTCAGGCCTTGCTCTGCAAATGTGGACTTGTGGCCACCTCTGGCAGAAAAGCTGCCTCACCACAGTGCAAATCCAGCTGGAGGAGACTGTACCTTATGGGTTAAGTGTGCAAAGGAGGCTGATGACAATACAGGGTTTTGCACAACACAGTTCACAGCCTCACTTGACCCCTGTATAATTTTTTGGCTCAGATTTAAACACCCAATCCTAATTTACAGAACTTTTATTGTTCCAGGGCTAAGTTACATGAAGACCTACATTCAGGCACACCTCTCCATGCAGCCACACTCACAAAAGAAACCACATCCAGGAATTCTGACACTCCTGAAACTCCAAGAAAGAGAAGCACAGGTAACAAGTGGGAGATGAGACTCCACTGGAACTCAGCCTGCTTCAGCTCAGCATTTCTGCTCAGAAAAGAGGTGAGAGATGAAGGGAGAGAGGGGGAGCACAGACAGCAGGAGTCCCTTTGCATGCAGCTCTTCAGGTTTATGCCCATGTTTATGCCACAGGCTCAGGCTGGAAGATACAGGAGCACATCCCCATTTCAGATTCCTGCCTCAGCTGTCTTGCTAGCCCCTGTCAAGGGAGACCCAGCCACCCATCACCATCCCTCCCAATTTCCCAGGAAGGAGCCTGGCTGCCTGAGCACCAGGGAACTTGATTTGCACGCCCAGGGATCTTGGACTCACAGGGAATTCTCCTAAACCATTTGGTCTAGATGCAGCCCCATACAGGTGATTTATAAATCCCAGCTTAGAATGCCTGATCCTGTGAAAGTGGCACAAAGGAACAGATTTTGCTTTATGTGACCAGAAGAAAACCCTCCCTCACTGCAGGGATAAAGCCAAGTGGAAGTGATTTCTGTGCCTTTCCAATCTCATTAGGGATTTTAAGGGGGAACAAAGGGGTATTTGGGATGCTTTGCTCCAGTGATCTTCCATTTCACGTAAACTCCATTCCAGTGGTGGAGAATGGAGTGATCTCGTGATCATTTTTTAAGTCATCCAGGGTCTGTCAGTATAGATTGATCTGCATATAAGAGGCTATAGTTGCATCTTTGACATCTTCCCCATTTTCTAGTGCTGAGCACAATTGTGCTTTTACATCTTTTACATTAGTCTGGTAGAAATACAGATTGTTTTGTTTCCTATCAAGACAAAATTCTGCTTTCAACAGCACTAGCTGAATACAGAATAATGCCATTAAATCCAGTGTTGATGGCTATTAAATTATTTGGCCCTCAAACATGCTAGTCAGTGGTTGAAATACAGGCATCTCTCCTGGAGTCACCATGGCACTTAGCAGCAGCAAGCAACTGGAATGTGAACACTGTTCTTTCAGCACGAAACTAGCTGTTGTAGCTCAATTATTTCCTTTATTTTTCTACTGTCACTAATATAAATCAATACTTTTCCATCTGCTGCCATTTCTAGACTTGAACCATGTATCGCCTTCCTAACCATTATGCAACCTCTTGACAGAAACCCATTATAAACCTTTCAATTTATTCTGCAGCACAGCTCTGCTAGTGATATTTACATCTATAACACGCACATCTCATACTCTTTTCTTTCTTGAAGCCTCTTTTATTGCACCACATTTTCACACTGCACTCACTCCAGCCTCTAGCCAAGGCAAACACAGACAAAAGCATACTTCTTAAACATATTTCCGTTTTAACTGCAGACTCCAGTATTTCCAGTGAGAGGATCATAAAGAGCTGTCAACAGAAAAGGGAGTTGATTTCAATTTTTAGTGCCTTCACAGTACAGGAGACTTGTTAAAGATCACAGCACTGTGGTGGATGTTGAGCTGTTCCAGTCAGTGTATAAAGCTGCCCCTTAGATGTGCAAGACACAGGCACCCAACCCCAGCTGCTGATCCCCTGCTTGTGCACATCAGACACCCTCTCTTTTCTGACAAACACATCCATACATTAGTTCCACAGCAGAGAAGCAGCAGCCTGACAGGACCTCTGTCTTTGGTGGCAGGACACGACAGCTTTCACTGCTGATCTAACAGGACCATACTTGTTCAAAGTCACACCTGCCTCCCTGACAGTCCTGCTCACAGTTTCTGCTGGTCTTGAAGTAAGGCAGGTGGTAACTACAGAAGCAAGACTCTGCCTAAAGTAGAGCATGAAGTAATTTCCCTACACATATATATATATGTATTTTTTTTGCCAGGCTAACTGCAGTCTTGTCTTGAAACAGCAGCACACAAGAATGAGAACACTCCTTGCTGGACCAGTCACTAACATCAGATCAACAATCAATCCACAGCAATTTTGGAAGTGTTTTTAACAAAGTTACCTAGGAAAGGAGCTTAAATTGATGCAAAACAAATAAATGGAACCCCCCATTCTGCCTTGGTGAAACCCCCTAAGGGGCTGCACATTTGCAATAGGCATGGCTCCAAGAGAACAGGGACTGCCAGGCACAGCTGTTACCTTGCAGGAAGATGGGAGCTGCCATCCTGGACCACACCTGCTGTCCCTGTAGTCTGGTATCATGGACCAGAGGAAGTGTGCCTGTAATGGTTGATTATGGAAAAGCCTGCCCTAGAGGGAAATATTTCCTTAAGTCTCATCAGTCAGTACTTACATGTGCTGTGAATCATAAGCATTTTAATCTCTTAAGATTTTTATCCTAGTTAACATCAGTGTAGATAAGCTCATGACCTGTTTCTGAACATTTAATTGTCCTTTCTTGAATACTGGTAAGGTCTCAATATTTTATTTCTCACACAGGCAGAAAAGCAAGGCTCTGTTTGTGAATATGAAGCCTGAGTAACTTTACTCACTGGTGATGTCTTGTGCAAGCAAGACCCAGCACTGCAGGCAGATGGAGGAGAGGCTCCCAGGCCACTAAACAGGAACAGCATGCCAGAAAATTAGGAAAAAAAATTTCCATATTTTGAAAGAAAATTATCTTGCTATGTCTTGCATGGCTTTTTGCTTTGTTATTATGAAAGATGTCTTGAGAATTCCGTGATGCACCTTTTGTCTTATTCATTGTTTTACATATCACTGTTCTGTCAGACCTAGTTTGCCCATTTCCTAAAGTGTTCTAAAAATCAGTTTTCCATGTGTTCTTAAGGAGAGGAAGCTTCATTTTCAAACAAAGTCCAGCCCCACTCACTGTATTCACTGCTCTCAGTGGTTTAACCACAGCTACACCCTCAGCTAACTTGTCAGTGTTAGTCAGGACCTGGCCAAGAACAGCCTCCCCTCCTGTGTGCTCTGCAGCATTGTTCCACTTGTGATCACTGAAGGGCTTAAGAACTTGCTCTGGCACATTTGATCAGTTTGTAAGAGGGAAGCTGGACTCACCACTTATTGCTGTGTTACTTAGGGGCTTGCATTTTTTTGTTTTTTGCCTCTCTGATCTCCCTCAATATTTTAGTCACAACATTTTCCTAGGCCAAAGAAATAAATATGGCTTTATTTATCTAACAGTATTCCCATTGACTTGGGATTTTTCTCCCTCGTGTTTATAGCATAGTTCAGTTCACACAAAAATGTAACCTGTACACAAACCCCTGGCTGTGGCACTGGTTGCTCTGCTGATGAGCTGGTCTGCTCTTCATATGCACTTTATACCTTGGCACCATGCCCTGGCACTTGGTCATATTTCAGAGCTGTGTCCACAAAGGAAATAGGACTGCACATAAGAAGAAAGCAGAGTTACCCAAAGGGTATCAGGGCCGAGGTATCTGCAAGCAGGAACAGGACCAAGAAATGAAATAATAATTTTGGTGTATATGTGACTGTGCTGATAATAACAGAACTGCTGGGAGCATCCTGTGTCTACCAAAAAGGTGAAATCCTGGTTCTACTGAAGTAAAACCTCAGAAGTTTCCAAACACCAGAGTAAAATCAGCCACAGCTGACTGCTCATGCACTTAATAGGTAGTGTGCCTTCTCTCCTGAAAAACCTGCCTCTCGAGTATTTATAAAGCATTACATGGTGTCAGAAGTTATCTTAAGCCAAAGATGGAGCAATTACTTCCCCCAAGTCTGCTGGCTTTATGAGGGAAAAATGTGCAGAAAAATGGTGTCAGCTTAGCAACATTTTGAAATATTCTTCTCTGCCGTGGGAGCTGCTGGGGAATCAGCTGAAGGGCAAGTGGTGACACTGCTTGGGGCACAGAGTGCCCAGCAGCCCCCTAAGTACACTGAGAAAAAGAATTTAACACAGTGTTTGGTGCTGAACAAAAAAAGCTTACAGTGATTGGGGAGATCAGTCAGATAAACTTGCACTGAAGTCCCAAAGCAGAAGGATCAGCTTCAGAATCAGTGGGATATGCTGGGGTTTGCCATTCATGCATAAGCATCACAGAAGGACCCCCAACGAAAGCAATCACATGCCCATTCATTTCAAAAATTTCAATCCTTCTGCTGCTAAAATACATTGCCAGAGTGGCAAAGGTATAAGATGAGGTTTTCAGTCACAATCTGGTTTCTTTGTGCCTTTACTCAAGTAAACAGGGGTTACAGCAGCTGGTGTAACCCAACAGGCAGCAGGTTTACCTAGCTCTGCTTTGGATAGAGCTGACATGGTTGGCTTTGCCTTCTTTCTTAACTTCTACTCATTTTTTTTACTCGTTTTACATATTTCCCCAGCCAAACGCGCCCCGCTCGCTCGCGTTGCCAGTGACCCCGCAGAGACTCCCGGCTTGGCTGGAGCCGCGATGAACTTTCTGCTTCTCCCTGGGTGTGCCCTGCCCTGCTGGGGATAAAACGGCGCATTCAGCTGGTGCTCGCCACAAGGAATAAATAAAGCCAGGAAGGAACTGGAGGCTGGCGGGAGAGCCGTCGGTAGCGGTGACGCCCGCGGTGTTTGGCCCCGCGCCCGGCTGGAGCATCAGCCCCNCTATCCGCCTCTGCCCCCTGGGGGGACACTCCGCCTCTGCCCCGGGACAATCCCGCTCTGCCCCCTGGGGGGACAATCCCGCCTCTGTCCGGGGGACACTCCCGCTGTGTCCCGGGCACACGGTGGCTGTCCCCCCGGCCAGCCGCGGTGATCGCTGCTGGAGCCTCGCTGTGCCCCCAGCTCCTCCCTGAAGCAGCTGTGCCACTGTGATGCTACATCGCTGCTGTGCCACCAGCTAACCCAGATCTGTGGAAACCACAGCAGGAGAGCCCAGAGGATTTTTTTTTTCTCTCTCTTCAAGAGGACAAAACCCAGGAGAGAGTTTCCCAGAGCCAAGCTAGCAAGCCAGCACCATACTCCTGAATTAGCACCACTGGAGCAGAGCAATTCCCAGTATCAGCTGGGAAAGGGCAGGAGCAAGTGAGCGAAGCAGGCATAGGGGAACATTTAATCCAGAGCCTATGTAAATAAAGTACCATGTGCTGCTGCCAGGAGCCCCAGCTGTCAGCACCACCTTTCACCTGAGCCTGCCTCCTCCCGAGCCAGCTGGAGCAGGATGTGTGTAGGCAGTTTCTGATGACATTCAGGGAACCGAGGACCAAGAGCTGCTGCCTCCCACCAAGTGCTCAGCGGCTGGGTGGAACAAAGGATGGGGCTGAGGGGGAAAGGTGCTGGTACCAGGGATCTGGAGTGGCTCTCATGCACACTGCTTCACCTCTGAGCTGAGGGACAGCGAACACCGAGCTCAGCTCACTGACCACAGGCACTTTTGGGTTTTCACTTTTGGGCACAGCCAGAGGTTCCTCACATTGCTGGGGCACAGAGCAGACAGCTACGAAACCACCCTGGTGAGGCACGTCTGTCTCATTTCTTTGAAGCTGGACAGATTTCAGAATGACTCAATAAAAGTTACAATTCACAGTATTGAAAAAGATACCTTAAGGAAGGCAATTTGAGATAATCCAGCCTGAGACCATACCAGCCTTCCCTGGGGAAAAAAAAAAAAAAAAGTGAAATCACTATGCAGGAAAATGAACATATTTAAAACATTGCAAAAGTTTTTTGCCACCCAAATTGAGGAAGGAATTGATCACTAATACCTGGATCCAACACCTGATTTCCTATTTGATAATTTCTAGATTTCATTATGTCCTTAAACAAGTGCCTAACTCTGATTCAGTATTCTAGTTTGCATTCCAAAAAAACCCCACAAAACAAGATACTATGTGAAACAACTTATGTTTATATGTACTTCCAGGCCTTAAAAAAATTTGGCACACAGTTTTCTGTGACATTGTTCAAAGCCGTGTTTTATATAATCGCTGTATTTCAAAGGCACATGAAACTGAAAACTTGATAAGAAAATGAGAAGTGGAATGTTTAACTTCAAAGAGAAATAAAACCTCACTTCCTATTTCTGCCCCACTGTTCTACATTGCAATTAAGTGAGAAGTTTCATACACAATGCTGTGATTTATCACTAGTCAGAATGGAGAAGCTAGCTTCTATTTTAATAAAGACTTTCCAGTCTGTGGAATTTTGTGATGCTCAACAGTGAATATATTTTACTAATAAATTACATCCACTCAAGAAAAAGACACGAATGAAACTTCAAGATGAAAGTAAGGACGAGGCATTAAGAAATATCAGGTTAAAACAGCCCAAGACTTACATCAAACTTCCATTTTTTGGTTAATTTCTTAAAATGCTAAGCCAAAGAATGAAAGTACAACTCAAAGGCTAGAGCAAAGACATCAGCAGGGAAAACCACAGCAGTAATCCACAGTATAGAAACTATTCTGTGGGGTTAAATTAGTATTTTCAGGAATCAACATCCCATACACTCCTCTGTTTCAAATTGCCAAAAAAGAAACCACAAACAACGAAAAAAAAAAAAAAAACCAAACCAAAAAAACAAAAAAAACCCAAACCAAACCAAACAAACAAACAAACAAAAAAAAACCACAAAAAAATCCCTTACATCAGAAAAATCATCTTTTTTGTCCCTGCTACCTGAGTCCTGCCAAGGACTAGAGGGAAGCAGGATGGTGCTCAGAGGACTCAGAGAGCTCAGCGGGGTCTGTTACCTCTCCAGTGGGAATTCCATGGAGGAGGGAGTGGGAGCAGGAACACAGCTGGGATCTGGATTTCCTGACGGCTTCAGTGCCTGCCGCCTTTTATCCAGGGCTTGTGGCAACTCCACAATTAAGAGCTTAATGCACGTAAGATATACTTTGCAAGCAAAACATTATTCATTAACAAATCTGATTAAACTGCTAATGCAGTGAGCACCAGCACAAGTTCAGAAAGACAAATAGTCTCAGTGGTGCAGTGTTTGTGAGGAACATTACCCGTAAATGGATTTTAACTATTTAAATTGGCTTCTGTTCAGGAACTATGAAAAGACACAATGCAGCACAGAACACTTCATTTAGCTTACTTGGCTTAATGTGAGGAGGAAAAAAACCTAAAGATTAAGGTTTCTGACTTGGGAACAGTGATATGTGTAATTCTGCAAAGATACCTGTGTCATAATCCTGGACTTAAAAAAAAAAAAAAAAAATCCCCCAGCAGCACTTCACTGATTATTAAAGATTTGTTGGTAAATGGTTTCTTACTGTGTGTAGAACATTTTAAACCCGTTCCATATAGACTAAATCATGTTCAAATCCTGGATTCCACAAATGTACCCTGTGCTTTGCTGCTGTACTGGTAAAACTGCTCAGCTTTCATCCCTTTAAAAGCCTTGTGATATTCCAGATCATGGAGGCAAGTTGTTACAGGAGAATTTTAGCTTTTTATCTTTCTACTAAAGGTATATTTTCATCACTTTGGCAGGACTAAAAAAATTTCCCACTGGCCACGACAGACATCTGATGGCTTTCCCTCCTTTCACACACCTACTTCCCCCCCCCCCCCTTTTTTTTTTTTTTCAGAAGCTTGATATCAAATCCTGTAAGCAAGTAACTGGGGCTGATACATGCAAATAAACCATAATGACTACTCCTGCTTGATTGTGCTGCTGCTACATACAGGTCCATTCTGAGGCCTTTAGGAAGAACCTTTTTCACTGCAGGCAGACACCAAGCCCTTATCTCTGTGCTGTGAGAGGCTGGGGCAGGGTGTGGAGCCTGAGGTGTCTCCAAGGATTCCCAGCACAGTTTTATTGCCTCCCTTTGATCCCTCTCTGAGAGCGGGTAGGTGCACGGCTCTGACCTGCTGAACTGAGCTATGCTAATATGGCCAGAACACTGCAGTAATTATTTAATTGTCTGACCGAGAGCTCCAATTGCTTCTGTACAATGCCAGCCTACCAAAATGCACATTCCTGTGGAACCTGAAAAATGAAGAGTTTAAAAAACTCTAGGTGGTTTTTTTTTTTTTTTGCTCTTCCCGTTGATCTTTTATTTCATTCTCTAAAACTCAAGATAAGCCTCAGCTCAAAAGATCTGAGCTCAACAGGAGTTTTGACTAAATCAGAGCCATAAGATTTGGCCCACGGTTTCTAGAACTACTCCTGCAGCCTGAGAAACATTGCCAGTCAAATCTCCCAGTGATAACAAGCTGTGTACACACACTGTTTACAGTGGCCTGATATAAACTTTACGTTATAAACTCTGCACCTTTTCCTCTTACAGCGGCCTGCTTCACGTGTTCAAATCTTGTTTGATGGCAGTCACAAAACCAAGCAGTTTGCAATTTTCTGAAACATCTAGGGAGAGAGAAATCAAATGGTGCTCAAGCTAGTTAATTAAAACATTTCAGAATCTTTCACCTGCGGAGTCAAGCTGTTTTGTGAAGAGAAGAATTGAGAGACTAACAGAGCAGGTGCTGCAGCAAGCACAGATTGCCAGAGAAAATCACTTTATAGAAGCCCATCAGAAGTAGCCTGACTACAGGATCTAATAGAGAGGGCAGCGTATGCTCATTGCTTCTCATTACCTGATTGTGAAATCTTTAGTTTAGGAGAGCTCTCATTGAAGTCAATAGGGATTTTCCCAGAGTCAGACTGCAGGATTGGGACCACACTGTGCCATTATGGTAGATATCACAAAGACCAGGCTGCCTGTATTAGAGTTTTCAATGGCAGCATCTGATCTGAAGCCAAATGAATTTAATAGAACACTTTCCACTGATTTCATTGCAGATCAGACCAGGGGAAGAGTCACCTAATGGCTGAAATAGGAGAACGAAGCATCCTTGAAGTTGTTTAACAGGTTGTGAATATATATATATATACTCTCCCTCAAGGAAACAAAAAGAACAGTTATTAAGGACTATGAAATGATAGCACAGAAAGGAAAAACACCTAAGCTGCAATCAGCTGGAATGATGTGCATCCTGCTTGGTATTTCAAGGCATCATTTATTGATTTTTAATGGAAAAGAATGTTAAAAGGTCAGAGGCAAACATCTGCACACCACTGCACATCTGAGCAGCACCAATGAAGTCAATGATGCTTGATCCATTTGTGCAGAAAGACTAAGGCCTGTGCTTACAATACCAATTGTCCAAGACCTGTCCTGCTGGGAGGTCTCTTGAGCCCCGGCTCTGGAGGATCCCCCCTGAAATCATTGCCAATGTATGTGAGCAAGAGCATCTGCCTCAGTCAGCAATTTCCAAGAAACAAGCTTTAATCAGTGTGATCCTCGGGGCAGAGCAGGTAATGTATCTGCATTCAATGGATGCCCCTGTCCTACCTAGGATTGCAGGTAACAGCATGAAACAAAGCACACAGCTTCTTGCCAGAAAAACTAAGAGAAGGAAAACTAGGGAATATTTTAAAGGACTTTCCTGAAAACATTTACTTCAGGAAGAAACCTTCCCAAACTCTTTAATTCACACTAGGCTTTTAAAATGCAATCCCACTTTGCTACTCAACCCAAGAAAAGCTGCAACCAAGATAAAGCATTTTTTCCTTGTTTTTCCCACTGAACTAACCTCCTTCTGGAAGTTCATCTCTGCTAGGACAGATGTGTTACCTCTTTTCCTTTGGTACAGCTTTGTGTTAACAGTTACCTTTGCCTTGCCCCAGAAGACAAGAACATGGACTTTACAGGGGCTAGAAAAGACAGAGACATTCAGAAAGAACAAGTGGCAGAAAGGTGGACGTGCAGTAATGAAGCTTCTTTTCCCAACTTATCCCTCTGCTCCCTCCTGTGAGTGAGCAAAAACCAGTAAAGCATTCTCCTAGTCTCAACTGCACTGCCTGATATACATGTGTGAATCAAAGCAGATGAAACTATAATTTACAAGAGCTGCCTTCTAACATATAGGGTTTTTTTTTTCTTAAAAATATCATGAAAAGAAGATTCTATTGCAGTACATATTCTGTATTTGGAAATGCAATATTGATTGATATTGATAACTTCCCAGGGTTCCTAACATGCATTACTGCCAGTAACCATCCCTCTCAACTGAGCACACCAGTTGAGATGAGATTGTACAGATGAAGTTCTTTATTTTTCAGAGGCAATCTGTCCTCCTGGTGCCCCCTCCCCTCTTAGATGTTCTTTCAGAGAAGTAAAGAGCCTTTTTCAGCAGTTGCTTCCTTTCCATCCCTGCTCTTTTCTAATAGGTGATGGCTCAGTTGTAGAAGACTTGAAGACTGAACTAGAGTCTAACTCGAGATTCCCCGTGCATCTATTTCTTCACTGGCCAACTACTGTAACACTGAATCATTTTCCAGGTCAAATTCATTATATGGAAGCCCTTTTATGAAAAGTGGTACATATTATTATGGTATCAATGTCTGATATCATTTTAAGACAAGTCTTAGTGCCAGATTTTCTTCCCTCTTCTTAAGAGGGAATGAATAAATATATAACTGCCCTTCTTAAATGCATTTTCCTCAGGAAGCAAACCTAGACTTTCTGCACCAAAATACCTGTGCATCCCTAGCTCACATGAGAGGGCCAAAGCTATGAGGGGGATGAGAAGCCACAGCAGACTGAAGCCTCTGTGCACATGTAACTGGGACAAAGAGCCACACAAGTCAGGATTACACATGCGTGCATAATTACATGTTACCCAGCAATTATGTGGAGAAAGCACTGCCCATCCAGATCTGCAACAGCTCCTGTGCATGCACACAAAGCATCTCCATGCTGCTTTATTGAGGAACAGGAATAGAACAACTTTTTTTTTTTTTTAAATCACCAAAGAGGACAAAAAAAAGCATATGTTAAGGTATGATTGACAGCCGCCATAATGGACTGTCATGTCAAAAGAACTGCCTTGCTAATTCTCTTACATAATGAGCTAGATGCTAGGCTCTCCTTGCAAGTTTGATTGTGCACCCTTCCATCAATCTCACCGACATCTTGGCATCTAAAATACAGCAAAACCACTTAACAAGGGCTCTTTAAACAGGAAAGAGGAGGGATGTCTCTGCGTATTAAATGTGATGTGGAGGTTGCTATGGTAAATTTGAACACGAGAACGTTGCAGTGCAAAAATTCCATACTGGTGGCTGGAGCTGAGGCTAGCCATGCCTCCAGGTTCTTTAAGAATACTTGGATTGCATTATTCAATCAGTGGAAAAAATATGGTTCTGGTGCCACTTTCATGGTAAGGATAAAAAAAAAAAGTGCCTTTGTCTAATCCTTTTCTTTGTGTGTGTCTGTAGATCCCCAGGGTATCGATGAGGAGTATCCAAAATGGGTTGTAGTATGTTCCGTCTGCAGCTTTCAAATATGGGGCTCCATCCCCCAGGCTCCTTCAGCAACTAGGACTGGAAATATATATGCATTTCTCTCTCTTTTTTTTTTTCTTTCACTTCGTCTGGTTGTCACAGTTACATAATGCTGCCAGTTGTAATCTCAGCTCAGTGGTGCTGTTAGGCAACTCCGTGAGCTTCAGTTATTGAATTGAAAATTGCCACATAGGTGTCGACTGTCTGCCCTGCACTTCTGGTGATTGTGGCTTTAACTATTGGCACTTCCCTCATCACCACTTCTCCGAGTTCCCATTTTGCTGGCCAGATTTGTAATCCACAGAGCCCCCTTGAGCTGTGAACTGCTCCCACCCAAGCAATTGGAGATTAATTGCCAGCCCTACTCCAGGGCCCTGTAGCAGAGGGGGACTGAGCTGCTCATCAGAGTGAAGTTCAGTGTATAAACATTTACTGGGATTTACTGTTCTTTGGGTTATTTCATGTTTCCCTTTTAGAAGAAATTCCACGGGAAACCTACAGATTTCCCAGCTCCACATGGACATTTCTTAGAACACTTTTGCTGTTTTTTCTCATTTATTATTGCAAAAGTACTAAAGTAAGTAACACACTACAAGCTCACTGATATCTCCACCAGGGCTGATAGCACACAGGAGCTGCCACCACCGTTGTGCCTCCTTTATCCAGTGCCTTTGGAGCTATTTATTATTGTTTATGCTTGTTCCATTCCTTTACTTCTTCCTTTTTTTTCTTGCTCACATTTTTAATTTTTAAACATCAGTTTAGCTCATGATCCCTTTTTCCCTTTCCGTTTCCCTTTTGATCAAGAACCATTCCCCTCCACAAACTATCATTTTTTGCATGTGCGATTCCATTGTCCTCCCTTTGCAAAAATCAAACTCTCTGGCAGACAAGTCCTGGGCTGACTGAGCACAAATGCTGATCTGACTGTTCAGTATGATCCTCACAACTGGAGTTATTTTCAACCCCTCAAACTTCCCTCTTTCCAGCACTTGGCTGGTTTCAACTTTCAGGGGGTTTGTTNTTGCTTATGAACACCTCGGTAACAAATTCATCCTCTGGGTTCCTGAATCCTGCTCCAGCCAATCCCATATACAACAAAAAGTCCTGCCCATCCTGCACATACCAGTTAAATATGAGTGAGGTATTTGCACAGGCACTGGGAGTGAAATTTGAGGTGGGAAGAATATTTTTGTGATGAAAGCACATGTTACAGACTCTGTTCAGCTCCTGATTTCTACCTCTCACAGGCCCTCTTGGTGATCTTGGATACTGCTTTACCCCTTTAGGACTCAACTTCCTACCTGTAAAATAGTGAGGATAATCTGTTTGGAATGACCAGTGCTTGTGAGGTTGTAGAGAAAAAGCCACTAGACAAGAAAGTAAATAGAAAGATAAAAGGATCTTTTGCTCTCATCTGTTGGAGTAAGGGTGTTTTTTTCCACCTAGCCCTCTTCAGAGTACTTGAAAGTGAAAAAAGAATTGTGTTTCTCAGTAGGCTAGATAGTCTCAGCAAGAGCATTTCTCCATTTTAAAGAAGTATCTCTCATTTCAATTGTCATTCAGGGAATCTGTTTTGTTTGGGGTTTTTTTCCCCCCACTTCTGTATCTGTTCTACTTCTAGCTTTGTTATCTTGAGTTCAAAAACATTTCCACTCTTACTATTCAAATGGTTTTGTGTTCAAAACTCCAGACATCAGCAGTAGATGACTTGTAACACGACATTTAATATTTTTTCAAGTGTATGTTTCTCTGTGGGGCTTTTGAAATTGCTTTTAGTAAGGGCAGTCTCTTAAGAGAGAAAAAAAAATCGTGACTGTTTTGCTTTGCATTACCATGTAAAATCACCTTTCTACTTTTTGCAGTTTTGTGGTTTCTTCTACGACAGTACAGATTAATGGATGCATTTTTTGTTTCTCAGAAAGATCTAATCACAGCACAGAAAAAGAGGAGAAGCCAGTGAGAAGCCTCTGATCAGCCAACTCTCCCTAGATCAAATGCTCTCTGTTTGGGAACATCTGCCTTAAAAGATACCACCTGTTCATAAAAAAATACCAATAATAAAGTGCTCATATGTCAAATATTGCAAGGAATGTTTAAAAGCTTACAACAATCATTCCTTGTAAAGTAACTAGGTTATAAATTTAAGCTGAAAATAATATTGAAGAACCAAAGCAAGTACATCTGCCTCTGTGGCTGGTATGACAGGATGGTGCATGTAGAGCCATGAGCACATTATAACATTTGATATTTTTAATCAAATCCCATTTTAAGATGTGATGTGTGTTACTCCACTAAAGGTCATTTTAGTTACAGTAGCATTAAGGGTTTTCAATAAAACATTTTAAATGCCAGTTATATAACTGCTTTTAAAACATTTAACAGCCACATTGGTTCCATGACCTGAGACAAAGGATATTTCCTCAGCACTTTGATAGATTGTGGCTAGATTATCCTTATGGGAACGTTCAGTTCCATAATGGCCTCAGGTCATCCCACAGTACGTGGTATAGGATTTTTTCACCAAAACAATAATTGCTAATGAAGCCAATGGTGATGGGAGTTCAATGACATGGCAGAGGATGGAGACTGCAGTCAATAACAGCAGCACAGCCTGGCCAGAACAAGAAGTTCATCAGCACTCTTCAAGGACAAAGAGATGTAGCAATAAGGAATGAACACACACAGACCTGGGTCTTAGCACTGCATGGACATTAGAAAAAAATAACCCAAGGAAACAAGAGTTTCTTCCTCCTCTGCACTACCAAGAGTTTTGCACCATTAAAATATGATAAAATATTATATATATGTATACAAATTATGTGTATATATATATAAAATGGACCATTAAAATATGATAAAATATTATATATACAAATTATGTATATAAAATGGACCATTAAAATATGATAAAATATTATATATA
>VXBB01013301.1:184894-214352 GCA_013399915.1 Illadopsis cleaveri
TGTGTATATTTGTTGAAAAGCAATATAAGCAAAACCAACAGTGGCAATCCTTTTTCACTGCTCTTAGGCATCATGTCTTTCTCAGTGATTTCAGGTCCTAATGAAATTAAGAAGTTGCTGTGTTTCAGAATAATATCTTTCACAGCCAATTTTATCACGAGCCAATGAAATAAATGTTTCCAAAGTGAACAGCTGGCATCTCCTTTCATAAAAGATTCCCTTTCAGAACACTATTTCCAAACAATATTACAGTGGCTCCATTCACATGGCCATAGTTAAGACTGTGTCAATACTTCTCTTATAAATCTTGTTTTTCACGGGTTTATAACTTTACAGCTGAGCCATAATTAGCTGGGATTTGAGTTAAGGCACAAGAGTTCAGTCTGTCTGCTAATATTAATAAAATCAGTTTTAAATCATAGAAGAGTAAACCACAGTAATTTATATGCATAAAAAGGATTCTTGAACATTCAATAGCTTTGATTTTAAAAAAGGAATTTTGACAAGTGATTAGAATATACTGTGATCTCCATATTTTTTGTCTTTTTAAAAGAAAAAGAGCAAAAAAAAAAAACCACTTTAGAAACTCAGTTTGACAAACATGGCAATTCAAATCAGAGTGGATGGTCTCTCCTTAATTTATATGTTGTATGAAGAACGGGTACAATGGTCTCATTAAAAGGAGCAGAATCAAGCTCGTGTTCTGTGGCTTTACTCAGTTCTTGCAAGCAGAGTTTTTAACACTTGATATCATTTTGTTTGAGTATTTTATGACAATACCAATTTGCATCCTGCCTGTTGTTTTATGGCCATTTCAGTCTCAGGCAACATCCCACCTTTCTGCACCCCCTGTTTCCAAAGCCATTCTTCATTAGAGTGCAAAACAAACACCTCCTGTTTCCCACTGCAGCCATCCTCAGCTGGGCTCCCCTGCCAGCCCAAATCACCCTTTTAGCACGAGTCCACCCTGGTTTTTGTCACTGGTCTCTGCTGACTGCATCAGGATTGCATGGAGAGCAAGGAGAGCCAGATTTGGTTCACTCCCTGTGCATCTTAATGGCTGCAGAGAGCAAACAAACAGTGAGAAATCCTTGTGATGACACACAGGGCGGGTACAGGCAAGAACCTCAGTCACACACATTCAGAGTGAACCTCTGCATCAATACAACCAATGACATCCCTTCCCTTTTCTTCCCTGTGTAGGTACAGGGTGAGTGTTTTCCTGACAATGTTTTCCTCCTCCTTCCCTCACCAGGCAGTTCTTCATGCACCCTGAGTTTGGTAACATAATCGTGGTTGAGCCAGGAGACTTTTTTTCTAAACAGAAGGATAATTGGGGTGATTTGGAAATACACCTGTTTTAGCCTGGTATATTATCTCCAGTGATGCTGAACAGAGCAAAAGGGATGGACTTTCACCTCAGAGTTACAACACTGTGGAAACAAACACAAGCCTTTAACGTTACAGTGCAAACAGTAGCCACAGAGCTCTCCTTGTTACCACTGCTGACTGATCTGTTTGGGAGCTGCAGCCTGGGATGACTGTGTCCCTCTCAGGCCAGACTGAACTGTATCACACAGCCAGAAGCCTTCCTGAACTCTGTGGCCATCACCCTCCACAAAAGCATGAAGTTAAAATTGTTTCTTTGAATTCGAAGGGAATCAATACTTCCCAGGAGACAGATGGGCTTTTCTTTTCTACACTGAGAAAAGAATCAGTGTCTGGAGTTCTGGTTTAAAGTTTTCATTCAGCTACAGGGCAACACCAGGAAAAACCAGCAGAGATTGGGCACCTGCTTTTTTCCCTTGATCAGCCCTGAATCACGGAATTTGGTATTTTATATAAAGGGAGCTTGCTGTTGCTCTTGCATGCAGCTTTTTAGACTTCACAATCTGGCTCAGGCAAGAAGGCCATGCTTATTCTTCTTTGGAGCTTTTTAATTTTTACTTGTAGCTGAATCCTCTAGGTCAATTGTATCTGCAGGGGTGGGAGAGGAATTTAATTGCTTTTACTTCCTACCTTCATCTCAGGGTGACCAGTCCATTAATAATGCACAGGAAGCAACTAGGAAATGCATGGTAGATTAGGGATTAATTGATATTTGGAAAGATTTCAATCCACATTTGAAGGAAAAGGTTATGCACTGTAGTCTAGCTCTAGTTACTATGTGCATTTGATTATTACTTCTTACAGCCCTGCTTCTTCTGGTTTTAGATCTGGTTCCCCCTTTTTGTGGCCAACAAGGCTTTTACAAAAAGTTCCTTGTTTGTTTCTTGCTAGAGGTATTTGCTACATTTCTGATACACATCACCCAATATCAAATAAATACATATATTCCTCTGTATTTTCCACTAACTATGAGCTCCTTCTGCACTGAAACCACCCACAGTTCCGTTATGAACAATTTGACTTTCCAAAATGTTATTGATTTCTCTGCTTGGAAGGTACAAGATTAATAGCTTTAGAGGGAAAAGTCCTTCAATCCATTCACTGAATAGGTGCTGCAAGCTTGCTTCAATGCCTGCAGATGTGTTTCTGCACATCACTTTTAGTTAGAAACATGAGTGAGGCACTTCTCAAATCAACAAGGCACTAAAATACAGGAAACAGATGGGTAATTCCAGTGATGTCAGGGCAGGAAGGTATGATTTAGTTGGTTTGAAAAGGACGAGCCTGACAACTTGACTTGTTTTGCCATAGAAATGATAATGACTTCAGTAACTTCTTTAGCCATTTCAGAGGCTTCAGAACAGCTAATACTGACACCCATAAAACCACTAACTCCTGGTAGCAGAACTTGACTCTGGCTGTCAGGAGCAAGGGATGAGTGTAAAGAATAGAAGACCCAGTAGAAAAAAAGTATATTAGATTCTTTTAAGACCTTGAGAAATTCACCATCTTTTCTCAATGCTAGTTACATTAAAAACAGACTAAAGTAAGGAATGTAACATAAATCTCCAGCTACAAGCACTTTGATAATGTTAGGTGAATTGGGCAAAGACCTTTTGAGGACCCCTGGTGTTATAGCAGCTTTTATGATGGTATTTGAATTTGAGAGTAATGGATTCTTCTAAGCAGCTGAAGCCAGACTATTTGGAAGAGTTTCAGGGCTGCTAAATGCACGCTGCAGAGAATGTAAAATTTGAGTGGCCATCTCAATTTAGGACCAAAATGTCAAAGGAGAGGTAGACCTGTGTTTCATCCGTGGTACCATGAAGTATTTGGAATGCTAATCATGGAAGCACTTAAGTACTTTTGTAATGAAGTGCCCCTCTGGGAGCAGAGCTAGACTAGTTACAAATGTCTGTCAAGATGCAGGAAGTGAGTAAAGAAACAGTGATGGTGACTGTCCTTTGCAGGAATCGGTTGGGATGGTAGAAGTTCACCTCCTGAGCTAGTAAAGGTCACATCATAAGTGACTTTCACAGTCTACCAGTGAGTGTTTTGCTCTGCCAATGCAGTTCTGTTTTAATTCCCTCTCTGACAGACCAAGAGAAAGGGAAAGTCATTGAAATATAAGAAGTATCTCAAGAAGGTGCCCTGGAGGAATCTTTGTTCACCTCACCACATCACATGGTCATAACAGCTCTGAAAATGCCAGGGTTTTTCCATTGCAGGATATTTTATTCAAATACCCTCTGTCTAATGAGTATGAACAGTAAGCAGCATATCCTACATTACAGTATTAAATTCAAAAATATGCTTTTTACAACTATTGTTAGGAGCAGTTTTCAAATGCCTTTAGTATTTTCCATCTATAGAGGTATTTGGGGTATTTTTCTACATCTGTATTTATTAACGTATTTGGTGAAGGTTATCTGAGTTTTGCCTCCTAATCTAGGAGACTTTGCAAGCACTGATTTATCTGCTTTGATTCATTAAATAAATGAAGAAAGAATTGTAAACTCTAGTGGTGCCACAATGGGGTAATTATGCTTTATTTTAATTAAAATCAGGATCTAAAAAATATTTTATTCAGCGGCTATCTACCTGGCTGTGCTTGGCCTAGTTTCTTCAAGTACCTAGAGATTCTGCTGAAGTCTTCGTTTGCTCAATCTGCCAAATCCACAGGGCTGCATTCTGTGTATAGCTCAGGCTGCAGGCACATTTTCAGCCAAAAAGAATCTGAATTCTCTGGTCACAAGCATTTGAGTAAAGCCTGTGTTGCTTTTATACAAACCTGCTCTACTTTCCACAACTTCCAGGCTCTGCACCTTGCTGTGGCTGCAAGCTTCCCCTGCAACATCTGAGGAAAGAATACTCTACAACCTTCCATTTCTGTTTTACTTTCCACCCAATCTCTGCAGGAGCCCAGAGATTGTCATGGGCAAATCTCTGGCTCCACTGAGTTTGCTGACCAAGAATCACAAAAGAAAAAAAAAAAAGAAATTTGTGAAATCATCGCAGCACAAAGCAATACAAGTTCTTTCTAACAGAGGAAGCAAAACCTAAAGAGAATTTCCTTACCTTTGGTGAAACTCCCAGGTATGTGGCTTATGCCTGTTTTTAGTCATGCCCATCATATCCCGAGTTCTGCTGGAGAAAGTGATTGTAATTACCAATCAAATAAATACGATTTTCCCTCACAGCTTATTTTTCATTTTAGTTGGCAATGATCTCATCCCTCTCAAAACCAGTTACATATTGCCTTGGAGACCACAGGTTACCTGGATGTTGCTAGGATGCACCATGTGCCTGATTCTCTCTCCTTTTCCTCAGCCACACTGCCCACTCTCTGTGCTGTTCCTCCACTTGGATATTGCCACCCTGTCCCCCTATGCTGGGCAGTTCCTAAGTGACCACACTGCTGACCTTCCTTCTCACTGCACTCTGCTTATCTTGAAACACTGAACAGATCATATTTGCATGTGCATTTATTGTCCCCACATGGGCTGTGTTGGCCTTTTGTGGGAGATGTTGCAAACAGACCATAAATGAAGTTGATGTGAAACTGAGAAAAGCAGGTGGATAGTGTAACATATGGATAAATTGAGAGGGGATGTGGAAGACAGAACAATCTAAACTTCTATACAGTCAGTGCAGTTTATCTGATTGACCTGTATTGCCACTGGCAGCAAAAAATCTCCAGCTGGGAAGCCCTTGTTGGTGCTGACAGCAAAGGGAAATGGAGTGAAGAAACCTGAATGAACTGAGTAGAAAAAAATAAGTAGCCCAACCACGTCTTCCTCCCTAATCATCATGTTTTAATACAACACAATAAAGTGGCATATAAAAGGGTAATGTGCATTTTCTTCAAGGACTTGTTGAAACCCATAATACAGTATCTTTGTAATTTACTGCTAATATGTACACAATATAAAGGATCAGGAGCAGAGTACTATCACTATATTTAGAGATAATGCTGCTTTTCTTTCATAGGCTTGATATAAACTTTGATTACATAGCATTTCTTTAATTTGCTGCTATTCAAGAAGACCCTTAGAGCACTGCAGCAAGCAATGCCTCTCTTTTACATTTGCATTTTTTAATTTGCATTTTTTAATTTCCCAGACTGCAGCTCCACACCTACACAGGCTTCCCCTGTGGGAGGGAAGAGAATATATTTCAGTATGAATGATACTGTTTTTCTTCTCAAATAGCTGTAATTATTAATTCCAGAGATTTACAAAAAAAGAAAAAAAAAATCACTTTGCTACTGTTCCACTTAAGTGTGTAGGGTTTTTTTTTTTTCCTAACTAACATCAGATGCCAATCTATTGCTCCACTGGTACCCATTTAAAACAAGGCAGCCAAGCAAAAAGTTCAGACTGCTCAAATGACTGGCTGCTGCTCTCAGCAGCCTGCTCCTGCATTCCTTGCATACCCCAAAATGACAGAGTGCAAGAGGAGTTTGGTGCTTTAAAAGGAAGAGCCATTATGTCCAGAATATGTTAAACCCCCCGTGGCACATTAATGGCAAGAATCTAGACCAGGTTACTCAGCTCTGCAGACTATTTACTAACCAGCAGGGACCAGTTTAGTCAATACCTTTAAACTAAACTAAATGTACTAAACCCTGAGTTGTAGGAGCTGGGCTGTGTGTGCCTGTGGCCTGGGTGATCCACATTTTAAACCCCACTGTTCCTCTCTTGCATGGGAACCTCAGCTTGGATCTCTTCCATCTCTTAAGAGTGTCAGACTCTTCTGAAACATTCTGAAAAGGCTGTGACAGGAATATCCCATAAAACAATGGTTATATCATTCACATGGCAAGTGACAAAGTTGGGACAGCTCATCAAGTAACTCAGCCACTGGTATTTCACTGCATAAACACAAATTGTAGCAGTGACACTGGAAGAGGCTGAGAGAGCCCACAACACTCAAAAATCCTGGTGGGCAGAGCCCTTCTGAGACCCGAATTTGATTCTGTATGCCAGACTTAGCAGAGGGATATTTAGCTTTCCATTTCCTAGATGATGTCCAATTAGCAGAGAAAAAAAAAAATGGTCTGTCGCTCTCTCTGTTGGGTCAGTTTCCTTTGAGTACCAACCTTCAAGAGAAATTTCAGAATCCCAGATGACACCTATGCACTCAGAGGCCAGAGTCCTTCCCTGGGGCATCTCCTCCTGTCTCACCCACCAGTTTTCCTTTCACTGTGGTGGCTCCTGGGACTGTCATTTTTAGCTTCCCCACCTGGTCCAGCTTTGCAGGCAGAATCAGTGCCTAAGTTGGATTTCTGTATCTCACACAGAGTCTTGCCCCTGAAAAGCCTGAGATGCTAAATTTGAGGCATGACATAAAGGGAGAAGGCAACAAGCAAAATTAGACCTGGAAAAGAGATGGCAGCAGCAGGGCAATGGCTTTGCTCAGGAATTTAGCCAAGTACTAATGCCTGGCTGTTGGAGAGTATCTGTCTGCAGAACAACTCCATCCACAGGCTGAGGCAACAAAATGAATTATTTATTTGACTTTCTCTATCCAAGACCTTGCAAAAGAAAATTTACAAACACATTGTGTCTTTCCAAGACTGAAGGTTTGCTCACATAATAAGGTGGGAATAAAAAGAGCTTGGAAGACTTTATATAACAGTCCCCTCTCACAACACCTGCCATAACAATATTTTATTTGTCAGTCTTTTCTTATCCCATGTCTCTTGAAGCTTGGCTAGGTTACTCCATCAAAGGGCAGCAGTAATAGCATCACTTCAGATAAAAGAAAAAGAGGGAAGTGTGCTGTACACAGCACATCACCTCACAGCCACATTAACCAAACAGGCACCACATCTCTGAAGAGTTTACAGACATGGCAATCCGTGTCAGCTTCTCCTCAGGTATGGGAAAAAAGGCTCCACTCTTACGTGGTACCTATAATTCAAAATGCTGTACACAGATTAATTAATGGAATGTTCTTTGTGCACATCAATACAAAGAATTTGTAAGAATAATCTTTCTCACGTCAGAGGAAGATTAAATAAATGAAAAAGCACAGAATTTAATAGACACAGGAAGTAGCAGAGCCATAAACAACGCTGAACTCCTGGATTTCAGAAAAAAACACCCCTACACTAATGCAGCTATATCATTTCCCTTTCTTAAAGTATATGTTTCAGACAGCAAATTCTGCTGTGCACAGCACTGAGCACATCACTGAACTGAATAAATAATACTATCTATAATCCCAGTACCGTGTCCTAAACCACTAAATCTATTGCAATTTGAAACCTTTGTATTTAACTGACTTTGGTACAGATAATTCTGAAAGCTGCACTATCTTGGTACGACTAATTAATATGTAATAATAATGATAATCACGACCAATAATGCTGTTTTAATAAGGATTTAATCCTACAGATCATTTAATGAAACCACTTTGATAATGACGATTATTTATTCTTACAGTGCGTTTTTCATGTTAGCAATTTCGAGCACCACGATGATTAATAAAGCTAAAGAAATAAAGAGATACAAAAAATAACAAGCTCATGAGGCTGCTAATATGCCGAGCTTATTTAATAACCCTTACCAAATATAAAACTGTAAGGGAGATTCTCTTGGGAGAGGGGAGAAAAACCCCCAGACATAAAGCCCCTGAAGGCTATGTCAGCAGGATTGAATTGACCTGTGTATCACTGTCATTTCCATTGTCACTCTGGCAAACAAAACAAAATAACAAATAGCATTTAGTGCATTATGGGCCAGGCTGTCAGCTGGTGTAAAGAGGGGCACTGGCATTAATCTAAAGGAGCAGAGCATCTGGCCCAGCATTTTCAACAGGCTGCTTAAGCATAAGGAAATACCTAATATGTCTTGTCCCTGATGACTTCATCACCCAGCAGAGGAAGGATATGTACTGTCAATGCTCACATCCTCTGGTGACACTGGATATACTTTCCTCCTCAGCTAAATACTGGGACTGGGCATACTGAAGTCTTTCTGGGGCTTTTTTGTGTCTCTTGCTTTCCTTCTCTCGTGTTCCCCCTCCTGCAGCTAAGCCAAAAGCTTTGGTATGACCCAAGTTAGATTTTCATAGATATTCATAGCAGGCCAATAGAAAAGTTCACCTGGTCCAAAAAAGTCCTCCATGAGGGATCCTTTTAGCCTACAAAGCCTTGCATAGGCAGCATTTTGCCAAAATAGCTTAGAAAGGAAATCACCTGAGCTAGCACAATTTGTAGCAGCAAAAGAAACCTTCTGCAGGATGGTTTATATAACTAGAGAAGTCTGGTTAGCAACACAGGCAGTTGTTATGCACAGTACCAAAAAACTTTTACTGGTTTGACTTCTCTGCCAAAATCTTGGTAGTAGAGATCAGTTTTAAGATATCTATTCATCAGCAAAGGTCTCTCCTGGAAGGTGAAATTACTTGGGATGAATAACTTTCTATTTAAAAGAGTCCCCTGAATTTGTTCCTCCATGTCACAGATTGCTGCAGCAGCAATGTGAAACCAGGAAGAAATGGGTTATGGGATGCACAAGAGAGAAATCCCAATGAGGAGGTACTGAGACATGAGATATAAATGGAAATCATCCACAGTGATTTCCTCATGGGCTCCACAGCAATGTCCACATGCTGGAGCCAGGGAAGTGAAGAAGGGAGTACCAACCTCAGGTGTGAGATAGGGAGACAAGAGCAAGACTTTGGAAGAAAAGCTGAAGGAACCAGTGCTGGGAAATTCTGCAGTTCTTCCTCCTCATAATCATATTTGCTCAGGCAGTGCAGGAAATGAGTGCACAGAGAAAGATACAAAAGAACAAAAAAGAGATGCCAGGTAAACAGAAGCCCTCTGATAAAAGAGAAGCCCAGCCCATGGGCAGGGAAACTACAGGATGGTAAGAAATAGCTGGCGTGTTTTGAATACACACTATATAAACACTGTCTGAAGTTTGTGGAAGTACTGAATGGAACCAACTCTCTCTTTGTTAAGGGGATGAACAATATTTCATTCCAAATAACTATCAAGAGTAGCCTCCAGCCACGGAAAGCAAATCTGAATAGGAAGAGATCTCAGCAGATCCAATACAGGCTTTCTACACTACCGGTGGATCCTTCTCCAAACTAATTTGAGAACAAAGAGAATAAAGGCCTGCATGTTTCTCTGGGGACAGTCATATTTTCTAGCTGAAGAGTAAATTATGTTGAATGAGAATACAAAGCCATAAAACATAATCAGGCTATTAGTTAGGTAACAATTGTGGAGAAGATACAGTGCTCCACACTGCATTCCTCATGTTACATATGATAAGTAGAGACAATAGAAATCAGTGGGAAAAATTGGCGTGCAGTGATTTCCTTCCCTGGGCCTCCTGCAATTTGCACAACTCTGCAGAATTTCTTGGGCTGCTTGGTCAGCTTTCTCTTTTGCTGAAATATACTTGGATTTCAATGCTAACTACCACTGCTACAAAAGGAGGGTAGTTATAAAAGGTTGATTTGCAAAAATATTTATAAATTCTGCAGCTTTCTATTTTTAGGTGTTCAGTTTAAGGCTTCTGGTGGCTGCAGACATCTGTCTTGTCAGAGATTTCTCTGTGGTGCTAACAGAAGTGAAGACTAAGATTCATCATGAAATGGGAACTGGGACTTTGATTCTGCAGAAAATAGAACCCAGAGGAGAATCATAAACACGCACACATTTTCTTTGCATATAAATGTTTCTATTATTCTGATGCCAAGATGATTTTTTTGCCTTTTCTTTTATATACCTTTCAAATAACTTTTATGTATCCTCAGTATTCTTAGCAGGCATAGTTGTAATTCCTTAAGTTTGATAATTCAGCATAGCCCTACTGTTTTATTAGGTCAGGAGACCAAACATCCCAAAGGCCTCAGAGTAGGTGTTCAGAAAACCCTACACTATCTTGGGTCATAAACCCAGGTCCTCTCTAGAACATATCCTGTAAACTGAAGGTTCTCCCAGGGGGGAATTCCACGGATGGGGGAATATCCTGCCATTCATCCAGGCCTCCCATTGGAATGGAAGCTGAAGAATGAGTTGGTAAAAACTGGGAGAACACCCTCTTTTCTTGGATCCAATCATGTGGTTCATGACGTGGCTGGTTTTGATCAATGTGATTTGCATGCTGCAGCTTCTGTGACAAAATCCGTCACAGGATGGATAAAATACTTTGTTTGCTCTTAAGATTTCCATTTTTTCCTTCCCTATAAGGTTCAAAAGAACCTTTTGCTTGTGCTATTTTGCTCATGCCATACTTGAAAGCACAAAAATGTGAACTGTTTGTTTATCCTCAGGGCAGGTGCTCTGTATATTATCACAGTCAAGCTTTGTTGTTCTGCACTACAAAGTCTTCAACCTTGACCTGAGAGGTTGTTTTTTCTCATTTCCCCTCCCTCTGAGAAAAGGAAAAATAAAGGGAAGATGGAGAAATCATTCTGTATTCGAAGCTAGTCTCTGTCTTGCTTTAGTAAAGGCTTTGTTGTACATAAACATGTACAAGTTTCCCAGTTACCTGTACCTGGTGTTACTCAATACTGAAGCTGGTCTGGGGCTGCAATCACTCTCTTAGTGTGGGTAGAAAATCAGAAGTGCAGACTCTCATGGGGAATTCAGCAGTGTTAATTGTATGACTTGGCAATGCTCAGGGGAAACCTTCCAGGTGACATGTAAGGAAATAACACACATATATCTTACTTCAATATGAAGGAAAGCAGAGTGCTCATCTCCCTGCAGCCTGTTGACAACTTTACCCTTACACTGAATGATGACACACAGGTGGAATTATCTTGTTCCATTAAAGATCTTTTAGAAAAACATATATAACCACAGAAGCCTGCAAAGGTTTTTTTTTTTTTCCCTCCCAGACAAATATTGTACAAATCCTAAATTCTGGAGTTATTTCAAAAGAGTAAATCTGTAAAAAATACAAAATGTTCTCTATTTATTGGTGTGTAGGGAAAAGTAATACAGTAAATTACTGCTCCAATCCCATCCCCTGGTATGATCTGTGATAGGAGATATAAAAGCAGACTGCAGCTCAAAACAGGAGGTGCAAAGGTGACTTTTGAAATCCCCTGATCCCAACCTAATTGCTAGGCAGTCTCCAAGCATAAGTTAGAGCAGCTTCAAGTATCAGCATCTAAACATGCTTTTTGTTCTAGCCCAAAGCCCATCAGGCACCAGGCACCAACACCACTGGAGGATTCTCTGGGAAAAGAATTAATAGGTTCCAGAGCCATTTGCTCCATCAGCCTGGAGAAAGCCCTATTTAACTCTTTGCATAACTTCAGTGTTGATAGTTTTGACCAGATCTTCTGAGAATATGCCACAGTGGCTGCTGTTCATAATTTAACAACGTTTCTGCAGTATCTTGTTAAAATATCCTCCTGATAATCCATGAGTGACTCTTTCATTATCTGAGTCTATGAACGTTTCTGCTTTTTTGTTCCTCTGCAGAAATTTAAAGGCTTGAAACAGCCATTAATCTCAGGTCTATAGACCTCAAACTTTATCTAATCATCTTGGAAACATTTTCTCAGGCCCAGATAGACACTGATTTGAAACTTCTGACCAGATTGGTTAAATGGCTAAAGCATAAATACATCCCAGATGTTACCATGGATGCTTGTCTTGACTAGTCATTAAACTTTGATATGCATAAATACTTGGCATCAAATTACATTTTCTTAAAATTCCTACCAGTGGAAATTTGATAGTTATGAAACCCCTTTTTTCCTATGAATGCTGAAATGTGGCAATTGTCAGTACATAGGGCCACTGGGTTTACACAGGACATTCACACATGACCAAGGGAAATATTTATTTGTCAAGAGAGACAGAAATATTTCCCTTATTTCCTGCAGTGACAGAAGGGCAGATGGGAGAAATGGGTTGGATTCTGATCACATGAGGTCACAGCTTGCAGGAATGAGTACATGGGTGTAAAAATTACACAGGGCTAAAACCAGTCTCCAATGGATCCTTTTCTAAAATAAGACTTTTGTTGACCCTTGTATTTTAAAATCAGTCAAAGACAGTTGGAAGCTCTATTAGTACAAAGTGTAGAAGTTAAATTGTTTCATGCTTGTAGGTTCCTTTGATAAAAGGAACTTTCCTAGTGGCAATAAAACCCCCTAAACCAGCCCTATCTTTGTTTATAGTTTGGCTATTCCATCTCCTCCAGGAGTACTAATACTCCACCACCACATAATCAAATAATCAATAAGTTAAACCCATTAGATGTGATTAAAAAAAAAAGAGAAACTGTGTCAAGGAAATCTCCATCAGCTATGCCTTGTATCTCAAAACTGGGAGCCCCAAAGTGTGCTACTTTTGAATTCTTGCAGGGTTACAGGCCTCCAAAACAAATCAACTCTGCCAATTGTGAAACACCCTAGAGCATGTATTGGAAACAATCACTGTCTTTTAAAGTGACAGATTAAAATCTCTAGTAACAAAGTTGTCCTTCTTTCCTTAAGCAATCTGTAAGCAATTCCACACGCTGCTGCAGTGAAGGATTTGGGTGTTCTTCTGAGTAGCTTCCAGGAAGCCCCACCAGTCTGCTTCAGACTGATTCTCACCTTGCACCAGCAAAAAATAAATGTAAGGATACTGTATCAGAGCTCCTTTGGTGCACGTCCAAAATTAGGCTCCAGCTGCAGACCTGTGTATTTTTATGCTAAGAAATCCTAAGTTGGGCATGCAGGAGAGCTGTGCTGGAGGGGGACAGGAAAGAGCTTTTTTGGGTACAGTAACTCAGCCACACAATCCAGGTTCTGCTGACTATTCAACTGATGCCTCTGATGTCTCAATGCTGTCAGCATGCCAAGGCAGCACTGGGGACACAAAATCAGAACTGCAAAGGCAAATATCATGTCTCACTAAACCATCCATGAATGACTGTAGATACCTGCCTCCAAAAAATTTGACATCTCTTTGGATAGAGCTGCCTCTTTGTGTGGTTATGTGGAGTTCTGTGTGTTGAAGTGAGGGAAAGGTCCTTCTGGGCTGTAAACAGTGTATGAGACCATATCCAAACACTGCTCCAGACAAAAGTTCCAAATAGGTCTAGTACTCTCTGCAGAAAACACCTAGAAAAATCCTCAGTAGCTGCAGTGGCCACAGGCCCAGGCATGTGTGGCTGTCCTCACGCCCCCAAAAAAACCATGGCTCATGTCTGGGGGATTGGCCCAGCTAACAAACTGCACAAGGAATGGAAGAAAAAATCTGAGGGAAATTATTTTTCAGTATAATTTCAGTTGAAAGAAAGTATTTCTCAAACTGGGCAAACAGTAACTCGCAATCAGGACTTGAAGACACCGNAATTTCCACAAGGTTTCCAGCCTCTTGCAATAAAATACAGCCCCGGAATCTTGACATCCTCCTGCAAAATTCTGGTTGAGCTGGGTACTTAAAAATAAAAATATTCATTTTAAAGACAAAGCCCTGATCACACTGGAGCTTTAACGTTTGAGCTATTGTCCAAACAATTTTGGACAACAGTTTTGAAGAAGAAAGTGCCTCTCTTGTCTACCAACATCTTTTGAAAAGCACCAGGTTTTGACCAATATGGAAGACTAATGTAAATCAGGAGCAATCTCCTTGAAGTTAATAGAGATCAGATTCCAGGCTTATAAGCTTTTGCACACTGAATTTAACTATCTGTCATGCCTGCGAGGTTACAGCACAGACCTAGAAGAAGGTACGGTGTAAGATCAATGTTAAGGAAAGAGTTTCATTTAAAAGACCATCTTTTCCCATCAGACATGATAGGAGATTTATTATTCCAATATTATTGTTGAAACTAGAAGAGAGGGGAAAAAATAAACAGGAACATATATTTTCATTTTATGACTGTGAACAACATTTCATACTGTACACATATCTTGGTCTATAACATTTACCCACTAAAAAAAAAAATAATTTCAATACAGTCCTTATTGCTAGCTCGGCAGAGCCTCTCCAGAACATTGTGTTAATGATTAATATGAAGTCAGTGGAATTCCACAGTTGCTGAGAGTCTTGTGCCCAAGAATGAACTGCATTGCTAAATCAGCAAAGACAGTTGTCAAGGTAACCTCTATGTAATCTATTTAACTGGCTCCCAAAACACCAATCAAGGTCAGATAACGCACTCAAGCACCATATGAACACACTCATACGGCATAAAGCTTTGTATCAAGACAGCAGGGAGGAAAAAACCTCATTAGGAAGCAGGGGGAAAAAAATAAATTCAGTTTTGAGAAGTGTTAATTGGGATTGCAGTTAGCTTTGTGGGGAAAGCATGCTGCTCATCTGAATATGTTTTATCTATAGTAGAAGTAATTTCACTCCAGTTCAGTTTGAGTGGTAATATCCTTCTACTTGTGTTAAAAGAAAGAAAGAAAAAAAAAAGACAAGAGCAACCCACCCAAAAAGTAAAAACAGCCACACATAAATTATTAATTTCATTTATTGTTTTATTAATGCATGTCAGGCATCTACACTCTGATACAGAGTTCTCATTTTGTTTTCTCTGCAATAGATTATTGTGTTACTTAACAACAAATAAAATGCCAGCAGCATCTCAGGGCTGGGGATAGAGCTCCCCACACAACACAATTCCACAGGTCCTGCTCCCCTGGGGCCTCTTCCTCCTGTGGAAACTTTCCAGTCAATTCTGCAAAGGAGAAGGATCTATTTGGAGTTACAATCTGATGTGTACCCTGAATTTTCAGTTGTATTTACTTGCTGTGAATTCAGATCTCTATAGCCATAACAAGGGCTGGCAAGAGTCACTGGGGTCTGAACTGATTTTTATTCCAACAATTGCTGCGCATACAAATCAACCTCCTTTGCTTGATATTTACTGCTTTGCTCAACATTTACTGCTTTGCTCATCCTGGAGGCAAAGGACAGTAAGCATTATGAGAATTAAACAGGTTGTCTGTTTTCCTTGGAGCCTCCATACCCTTGTCTTCTGCTGGGAAGCTACACCACAACTTCTCCCAGCCTCTACTCCTCAATGAATCTCAGCAAATATCCCTGTGCTGCTCCAGTAAAAGTACATACCAGGGGAGCTATTTCCTTCCTTCAGTTATACCCTGTCAGGATCACGGAGCTGTGCTAATTCAGGACCCTGCTCCTGTTCCACAAAGATGCCAAAAGGTCTTGCTGTGGAAGAGCTAAAATTAACAGCTCCAAAACTGCAGAAAGCAATCACAGTAAAGACTATATAACAACATCTGTGTGTTTAGACGGTGTCTTTGGCCAATGCCATTCACACAAAATAAAAATCCTTCTTTAAGGGCGAAAGGACTGCACACATCATATGTGTACATCACACATCACACGTCTCAGATGTGATCCTGAGAATCAAGAGCCACCAGCAACTCTGCCTAAGCTCCAGACATTCAGCATTTCTCAGGGTTTCCTCCTTTGTAGCAGTGTGTGAGATCCTGTCTGGGATCAGTGCAGGATCCAAGGGCTATAAAATCATGTACTAGATTAGGAAACAAGGAAGACAACTGCACATTCTAGTCATCCCCAGTGTGGGAGGGTGTGATGGTGCTACAAGCTGCTGCTTATCATGTTGCTGCTGAAGGCAACCGTGTAGGCAGAACTCAGCCTTCACAGAACTACCCCAGGACTGCTCCACATCCACCAGGCTGGGAATAACAAAGCTGCTAAGCTGCCTCCAATTTACTTGGGAAAGTCAAGCTTCAGGAGAAGACAAACTGTGTTGCCTGTCACAGCATCTCACCTTAGAGATGTAGGGCAGATGTGCACCCACGGGCACCCACATGGTGCACCCACACACACCACACTGGGTTCCAACACCTGCTCTGAGTTTCCACCTCAGGGAAACAAGACTAAAGGCTGGGGAGGACCTAAATGCTGTCTGGAAGTGGAGTCAGCATAGATGAGACATGAGCAATTTCATATGAACACCTGAAGGATCCAAATACTCTTCATGACATTTTTTGTTAAAATAACCATCACCATAAAACCTGAGCACATTACCAATACTCATGAACTCACCACAGACCTGTTAGATACAAAAAGCTGTGGGCTCCATTTTGAGATGAAGAAGCCAATGAGGATGTGGACTGGCAACAGGATGCACGTGGCATAGTCACAGGTGAATGCCAAGAAACCCCCAAATCCCAGCCCAGATGAACCACTGTGGTCTCTGGATTTAAAAAAAAACCACTTGAGAGCTCTGAGCACCCACAAAACCTGTTGATTCCAGATTTGATCCAGAGGTGAGAGCATTTGGCACTTGTCAGGTGTGTTAGCATAAAAGGAAGGAGCTTGTGCATCTTTTCAAGCTCTAGAGACTGTGGCTGCTTTCAACAAGAAATTAGTAGGTTGTCTCTGGGTTTTGACATGCCAGACTCAGAAACACTGACAGCTAATGAAGCTCTGAGACAATTACAGTGACTCTCCCATGATGAAGCAAAATCCACCCCTGCATTGCTGGGCATCACTGTAATGGAAGTTGGACTATTCACAGCACATCCCCTTTTGTGCCACTACAAAAACTGATCTGACAGAGCAGATAAAGAGGAAAGAGGATGAAAATGGAATGCTCATTTCTTAGACAGACGATGTCAGAGATGCTGTACACAGTCAATCAATGTGAGAGTGTTTCTTGTCCGGGCAAATACGTGATAAGCCAAGTTTCAAACTAACAGGGCTGTAAATATAAATATTTGTTGCCATGCCTAAAGTAACTTGGTATTTCAGCTCTCAGAAAGTGGTTCTGGATTCACAACGACTTCAGCTCTTACATGCCTTTGAATGTGGATCTAGGTTACTTTTGAGTTAATTTTGTTATATGAACAGAACTCAATTTGAATCAATACTCTGGCACTGTATCTTTTGTGTCTGTGTGTGTAGGCTATGTGTTTTCTTTATTAATCCCCATGGGAATTGTAAACATGGACTGTACCAAAAGCACTCTTCTTTGCATCCATAAAATTGCTCTTATATTTGTAGACTTGCTCTGTGAGGGTGTAGCACAGCAATGCTGGCAGGAGATACCACACACTTCCTACCCAGAGATAGGATAATACAGTTCTTGTGGACAGCCATATATAAATATACATATGGAATATAAAGTAGGATGGTCCAACTATCTAGCCACAAAAGCAATTGTAAAAGCCATGAGTAAATGTATATGAAACCATCACACTGCACTATCTCTGTTTTGCAAATTATTACAGTGAAGTCATGGTTACAGTCATTTCAGTCAGCATTCCCTTTATGGAAGTAATTTCTGGAGGTCTCAGCCTGAAAGCATGTTTGTATCTGAGGAAAAACATCATGGTTGGAGGTTTCTGAGACTTATAAAACCCCTCAAAACAACCCCCCCCCTCCAACAATATCATCAAAACTTATCTTGAACAATACTATTTGTTGATTTTGTTAAACAAAGTTTTTAAAAGGGGTTTCTCATTTTTTCTATTAAATTTAAAGGCTAAATTTAAAGACTTAATTTGCTTATTCCTAATCCTCACATACACAATGGAAAGCTCTGAAGCAGTTTAAAATTGCAGGTGTGGTTTTCATGTGTCTCCCACTCACCCATACACTTCAAAAGCACTGTCAGAGCTGTGTTTAAAACCCTGGAAATCTGGAGGGGAAGGGATCCCCACAGACCCAGCCCCATGAGTGGCATCAGGATCAGCACTGTAGGTTCTCACATCTCCAAAGGAACACGAACTAATCCACACAGTAAGACAGGATTTACAAGACAGACTGTAACAGCTCCTCAGATAGCTGTTACTGCCTCTGTGTTGCTAATGTGTTTGCAAGATTAGTATTAATTACCCAATAAGGGATATATGTGTTTTGAGAGCTTCTAATAAGTCTGTACTTAATATTAAGCAAATCACATGCAAATGAAAGAACATACGGTACAAGCAAGAAAGTATTTAATTATCTGTATGTATTTTAGGGGTTTATAATAACTAAATCTGTCTTTGCAGGATCTATTATAGGTATGTATTTGTGTATCCATGAATAGTGATTGTATAAAGGATGTATTCAATACAGATATTCAAGGTTAAATAAGCAATGGAAAGGTGATATGAACTTAGGATTGCCAATTCACACAAATTTAGACACCTTTGGTGTTGGCTCTTTGTCCTTTGTATAAAGAATGGTGAGTATCTATCTGCTCATCCACCCCTGCCTTCCTCCAACTTTATCATTCCTGGCTTAAGATCATGTTCTGAACCTTCTTAACCATCCTGCTCAATATGAGAATTGCAACATTTTTCTTAGGTAAACAAGAGAGAAAAAAACCACCTGATAGAAGAAATCCAGTGTAAAGGAGTATCATTTCACTGCAGCCCACCAAGAAATCCTGACCTTTACCAGCTGGGACCCCAGCTAGAGACTCTGACCCCCCAGTTGGGCACCTGATAACAAACTGCCAACCCAATGACCAGCAGGAAAGACTCTGCTTCTCCTCACACCATCCCTCACGTTTCCCAGCTCCTTGAAGACACCATGATTAATTCTGTCTTTCTGAGTTTGCAAACAACTGCTCCGGGAAGTAAAAACGACCTTTTGATTTGTAATGGACTAACTCTGAAACCTAATGATGGCAGTTAAAAAAGAAACGTTTGGTATTTCATTTCCTGATAGCACTAGCAAAATATTTAGCCATATATATCTACCCAAAAGCCCCACACAGTCTCCCTCCATGGGTGAAATCCATGTGCCACAGACCTCAACTCTGCCCTCCCCTGACTTTGCACATGGCATTTTGTATGACACAATTATGCAATTTCAACCCAAAAAACCAGTTAGATTTGCTGTACAATGCTGCAGATGGAAAATGGAGACAATGGTCAGGAGATTATGAGATACACTGAGTATCACAGTAGAAGAAAAACCCTGGTGTGGCCCCTGTTCTGACTACATTATTCATTTTCATATTTAATTCATAAAAAACTTTGTCTAATTTCCACAAGGTTTCCAGCCTCAGCCTGTGAATAATCAGCCTTATTTCACTTAGATTCTTGTGCTCCACATCAAAACACAACAGCCAGTGATGCTAATCCATCTTCATTTTCTCCAGTAAAAAACCAACATGGCAGCTCGGGCAAATGTTTATATAAAAATGTGGGGTTTTATTTCTTGATACCTCTGTGACTGAATTTTTCTTCAGGAATACCAGATGGCTTAACTGTACCAGGTAAAGACTTTGCATGAGTTGTGACACAAAAAAAAAAAAAAGGGTTGTACAAGGGGTTTTTATAACATAAATCTCCCCCAAACCCACTCCTGTAAACAGTAATAAGAACATGCAGGGCTTTTTAATTGAACATTAAACTCAGAAGTACCATTATATTCACAGTACAGTATCCAGTTAATACATCCTTTGGGTTCTTTTTTTTCCCTTTGTCCCACCCACAGAGATGTTACAAATTGGATTTAAATTAAATTTCATTCTAAACACATATATTCAATCATAAAAAAACAGTGACAAATTAGCTTATTTCCATTTAAACTCATTGTGTGCTGAGGCTGAGTGCCTCCTGCTCCTTGCCAGGGCCTATTTCCCAAAGGTTGGGTATTTAAAGTACTGACGCACAAATGTGTGTGCAGCCATTAGCAGGGGAATTGGTTTGATTATTCCATGAAATATCAGGTTGAACTGCAGTGTGTTTTAAAGTGTGGCTGTGGAAAAGGGTTGTTTTTATTATTGCATGAGTAAAGGGGTATAAAGGGATGGGTACAGAGCGCTTCAGAGGAAGGTGTGCAGCTGTTCTACAAATGTCCACATTTATTTTTCCCTCTTTCTTAAATATAATCCAATAGAAAAAGAAACCTGAGTGGTGACTTCCCTTTTAACATAGTCTGTTGTAAATCCATTGAAACACTGCTCCCCATCAGCCACCTTTCCTGTACAGGAATAACACAGAAGGAGATTTTCTTGTTTGGTTGTGGGTTTTTTTCCCATCACGGCTGGGCCCTTGCTAGTTTTAGCATTTTTAAAGGAAGCCAGAATGGGTCAGGTGTGGAGAGAAAAGAACAAATTTGATACCACTCCTGAGAGAACTTGGACAGATTCCAAATCAATCTGTCTCAGGGGGTGGAGGGGAGGGCAGAAAATCAACAGGCATGAAAAAAAGATCCTGAGTGTTACCATGGCTGAGCATCAGCTGTGGTTAGATCAAACACTTGTGAAGAAAAGGATACTGAAACCGTGATTTGTAAAGAAAAAAAAGGCATCATTTCAAAATGATGGTGGAATGTGTTTAGAAAATAAACATTCTCAATTTGCCCTAAAATTTGTTAGGAGTAAACAAACTCGCTGCTTTTAGCAGGTTTATGCAGTCTTTATGCACTGTGGATATTCTGGAGTTAATTCAGGACTCATTGTTAGAAATTTCTGTAACAGGTAGGAATGTGATGTCCCTACATGGGGATGTGCTTTAACTATCTACTGGCCTAGGGTAGTTAGTCACAACTGCTAGCAAACAGGAAAAAAAGAAACAATTAAAATTCTAATTGGTTTGAAACTTTAAATCCCATCCCAGCATGCACTCTCATTCCTCTACACACTACCTAAATCCTAGCAAACGTTCTTACCTTCCCTCTGTGGGGCAGCCATGCACAAATCTGCTGTTTCCAAAATTCAGACTCCAAATTTAACTCTGGATGAGCTGCAGAGGGGTTCCTGGGCCATGGACAGGCTGCCAGGGGGCTGGGCAGGGCTGCTGGGGATTGTTAGTGCAGATGGGGCCCTGATAACCATGGAGGGGGATCCATCAAATCTACCAACACACACAAGTGCAGCTCAGTGCAGCAGCAGCACCAACAGCATGTCACATCCCAGAGCTGAAATAAGGGCAAAGCTTAATGGGCACAAGTGACCCTCGTTCCAAACCACTGGAACTGCTCTGGTGAGTGCAGGTTACACCAGCTGGAGCCAGTGAGATCCAGCCTCTCTTGATTCTGAGGTCAGACCCAGGCACATTTTAATTAAAGGGCAGAAAAGGAAGCAGAATGGTATGAGTTAAAACCTACTGCCAGCAAAAGCCTCATCTTTTAAATATTCTTTAAGACTGCTTAAGTATTCCTGCCCCAAGGAAGCAAATGAGATTATTCATATAAGTAAAAACTACTTACACAAGCTACGGTTTGCAAGACACTTTCCCAATTACAGAGACAGATTTCTGCAACAAAGTCTTGCAAAATATGCAAAGACCACTTTTTTCTACTCTCAAAATAATAAAAATCACTGACTATCCAAAATTGCAAATTGGAGGGAAGAAAGGGAAAACTGCAACAATAACTCCTCTCTCAAGGGTGTTGTTTAAAAATTAGTTTCCTTTTAAAAACTCTAAGTATCCTCTTTACTTTCAGTTATTAGAGTATGATTTCAAATAAAAAGGGGCACTTGAAATAAGCACCAGGAGCTGCTTGGACACACAGAAATGTGTCTGATCACAAAATTGCTTACAATGTTAATGGTAAAACCGTTCCTGTTTGTCATGGCCACAAAAACCTCCCTGTTTTTTGAAAGGATAAGGTCCTTTATGATGTTGATAAAGCACTCCTCTTGCAGAAACATAGGGTACCATCAATCAGTAACATTTGTCTCTGGCTTCTTTCGTTGACATCCCAATATTGCAACAGCAAATCATAATCTTGGCAAAGTAAACAGGCTCTGGGGAAAAGCAGCTATAAATTGGGCCTGCTTGGATCAAATGAACTCTATCATGAAGGTCTGTTAAGCACTGAGTGTTTCACTTTCTAGCAGAACATTCAAATTGAAAAGAATTGAAAGTAAGAAGCAGAGTTAGGAACCAGACAGCCAAAGTACTTTGGTTCTTCAGTTAATTAGCAGCAGATCACCCTGATAATCACTGTTGTGCCTTGTTTTTCTTTAGCAGTTATTGATTTCAGTTTACCTCAATATTTTCACATTTATTCCTCCTCAGTTTGGGAGACTTCCTTGGGTGCGTTACATAAAACATCTGAGCTGAGTGGGTTTAAAGTGGGTTCATCAGGGTTTAGCTTGGGGTGACCACACATCAGCCCAAATTAAACCCCAAAATTTTCCCTGGCACAGAAAAAGGCAGGCAAATAAAATCTGGCACCAAAATATGCACGTTCACCTGATGCAACTTTGTCACACAGATAAGTCTGAGCTCTTTTTGTTGGCCCTTCAGTATGTAAGTACCAGCTCACCTAAACAACTCCAGTTTTCATAAACAGGTTTAATGGTGTTTTGTTATCATCAGAAATGATCATGACAATTATTCCCCTTCAGCACCCTGGAGCATGCTGTGCAGTGCAGTGTCAAGGCTCAGCTTTGATCTGGGTCACACATGCATCAGGCCATGAGCAGGAACAAGCTCAGGTACATCAACATTGAGCTGTTACTCCCACCCAGGACAAGTGCTCAAGCAACCTGTCAATACGTGGGGGCACTGAGACCCCCAGGCAGGGAGGGAGCTCAGCTCAGAGGAGATTTCACTGGGGTTCACTGATGCCAACACTGTGCAAAGAGCTCCAGCTGAACACCAGGACACAATCCAGACCTTGACTGTGGATAAAATGAAATGATGAAAAGGGGGCAAAGTAATTAAAAAGAGCCAGTGCAGCCACAGTGACGTGCTGTGTAGACACTTTGAGGGTGATGTCTCTCCACAGTTTTGGAGTACAGAATTCTGCTGCCTGTGTTCCCTCACAGATCCATGCTTGATGTTCACATGCATTTTGGTGCACACAGGTAGTGTATTCAAAATCCAATTTCAAATCACAGTTATTATTATCATCAATTATTATTATCAATTCCAAGTAAAGTAAAAAATACTCCTGGGGACTGTGGAGATGTATTTCTGACACAGGGAGCAGGATCTAAAGGCAGATAGCTTACCTTCTGACTCGAGTCTTTACACTATTTACAATTCCTTTCCCAACTGCACAGGTGTCAAAAAAAAAGCAAACTATATTGTGCAGAAAAAGTAACTTTGACAGGTCTAATTTACTGAGACTGATTCATGTGACAGTATAAACAAATCCTTCTTGTCAAAGTCTACATTGAAAATGGAGTAAATTGATCGTGGAGTCAAGTGCACTAGTAATTTCAGGGAGTATTGTGATTTCATTTGTAAAACTATTGCAAAGAGGAGAAAAACCTGTCTTTCAGAGCTGGCTTCAATTTTTGCACCAGTCAGAGCCGCAGAAGAATACGCAGGTTAAGAGCAGACTGCTACTAACAGCACTTTTCCTGTGCAATCCTGTTACTTTGTATTCAGGGAAGTAACATGAGAAATCCCCTGAGAGCTTTTGTACAAATATACAGTGGAGATCAACAAGAAATCCTCAGAGTGAACAAAACATTCTGTATGTGTTTCCTTGCTGCTTCTGTAGGGGCAGAATGTTGTGACTGATTAGAACACCAGCGTAAGGCGCAGCTTCTTACTGGAACTGGTTTTTATGCTTAGGAGCAATTAAGAGACACGACATTACAAGAATTATGTTTTTAAATGTGGGTTCACATTATATAATCTCTGAAGTCATTGTTTTCTTGCTCTGCAGGGGAGAGGGCGCGTTCCTGAGAGTATTTGCTAACTGACAGCGCCCCAGCTTCTTATCTGGGAATGAAAACGAGGCAGATGTAAACTGTGTGAAGATAAGCAATGGCAAAGCTCGTGTGTAATGTATCCAGCGAGGCTAAGGATCCTCCAGGCAGAGAAAGTGAAGCCAATAAGTTATGCTAGACAGGCACTTCCAGAGGTCTTCTGGGGTCATGTTTACTAATCTCTCTCTCTCACTCTGTCAGAGTGCAATGAAGGACCACAAAGCATGCAAACTACAAGGCAGATAAACAGTGAATTATTCAAAACCTTCGTACTTTATATAAAAATAACAAAAGTTAAATCAAGGATGCATTTAACAAAAAAAAAAAATAAAAAATTAATAGCCCAGATCCTCAGTATGCCAAGATCACAACAACTGGGAGGTGTCTTGCTTTGTCCATTTTGCAGCAAATGGATTTAAAAACATGCCCCTGTTTTCTCCAATCCCTTGACTTGGTACAGCCCTTTGGCTTAAGTTCCAGCTGACCCGCTCTCCTTCCTTTCCTTTTTTATATTTTCCCTTCCATATACAGAAGGTACAAAATCTATTGTTCGTATTTCCAGGGGAGAACCAATTCTGTCTCAAGAATATTCACCTTTTGTGCTCATCTTTAAGCTCCATAAGGTCAACACAAAATAAGGAAACAGAGCATTAAATTTCTAAAATCAATAGCATGTACATAAATTGACATTCATTACTTTACAGCGATTTCCAGTTTCTCCTTGATTGATTAAAGCCAGGGGTTGAAAGTAAGTGCTTTTCCCCTGCCTGGAGAAATTCCCAATTGTCCATGCTGTGAACCTTCCATTATGAGACATGAGACAGCGGCAGCAGTACATGGTTCATTTCACACCGCCACAAAATAGACTTGTCATCCCACAATCGAAAGTAAGGAACCTGATGGAAGAGCAATGTGTCAAAAACTTGTCAAAAGCGACCCGTGCTTAATGACAACTGAGAACAAGGAAACCACGTCCTGAGGTTTTCACTGGCCACATCTCACACACGCGGGGAGCGGAGCAGAAAAATTACCCTGGTAATTTGTTATGTGTTTAAATGTGATATTGAATGGCAAATCGTGTTTTTCAAACTAATTAATTTTGATTCCGCATTAATTTAGGGAAGATAAATATTCACAATACAATTATATTAGTTAATTTACAAAAGCAGAGGGGCAAAACCATTTAAATAAGGGCTGCTTAAATTAATGCTAAGAAAAAAGAGACATTTTCTCTACTCTAAAAATGCTGGAAAGCTAATGCTGCATTAAATGTCCTGTTATTAAGGGCTCTCTATATCAACATGATAAGTATAACAAATTGATATTTTGTATGAATTATGTTAGACCCTGAGAAATGATAATGTCAAATTCTGCGGCACAGTGGACCTGAACCAATTAGATGAGTAGATAATTTGGCCCTTCACACTAATAACACATCGTTAGGAGGAATATCTTCAAAGAAAAACATCTATCTGGGGAATACTTTGCAACTAGGTGATGCTTTTAAAATGTTTATGCTATGGAGATGGAGATCTGATTTCTTAAACCTCAAATACTAGGAAAGCAATTCCATAAAATGGAAGTTATAACTATATAGAGATGACAGTATTGCTGGGTTTATTAACAGTTACAGAAACACAGGCATGTGCACATGGTTTGTATGTCTGGAATATTTTTTCATGCATGGGCTGCCTAATGATGGGCAAAGCCTCAAAGAGTCACAAGGATTCATGAGGATTCACAAGTTTGGCTGCTTATATCTGAAGTTCTTCAACCAACAAAGGCTAGAAATGCCACTTAAAAAGCACTTAAAGTTAGATTTACAATACATCTTGGTCTAGCACAGACTGAAAATTTTAGAGGGCTGTCTTCCCTCACAGCGCATTTTTTGCATTTATTCTGCTGTCTGAGCACATGGAAAACTTTCCAGAAGTTTATATTAGACCCTCAAAAAGGCTTAAGTTCACTTCCTCAAAGCCAAGTTTAGAGGAAATGATCCACATGCCAAATCACTTGACCCTGCAGGAACCTGCACAGGCAGCAAGTCAGGCTGCCTTGAGACCTCCTCATGTCACAAATGCCAGAACAGTTTTGTTCAGCGGGGATCCAGGGAGGTTTCCACCTGCATGCCATTTGGTCATGAACTTCTGAGTGGCTGCGATTTCCATGAATTCCATGTGTTACAAGAGCTGTAACAGCATCTAACAGCAAATTCTCCCAGGTAGCTCACACACAACTTGTCTAATTCCATTTTTTGACCATTTTTTGAGAGAGACTCAAAGGCTGACCCATTCACTGAGCCATGGGGCATCACAGACCTGTAGTGCAGGGATACACAGGGCAGAATTCCCAGTCCCCTGAGGTTTATTTTGTCCATGATCCTTCAGTGGCAAAGGATGGATTAATGGAGGAGTACAATGGATAAAAAACTTCTTGAGATCCCTTCACTCCTAGGAGTACCAGGCTTTTTGCTTGTCAGAACAGTCTCATTACCTTAATTTGTCTCCCATCGAGCTTGTCATGGAGTCAGGTTTCCACTGGCCATTTACAACCTGTGGACTTTGCCACACTTTTCTGGAGCTCAGAAGGGGAAGGGCTGAAATCAATATTAATTCCTAATGACTCAGTTTTAACTGGGGTGTGTGTGTGGGGGGAGTGTTCATGACAGCCTTCAGGGGAGTTTCATGTCTTCATGGGGAAGCAGAGAGTTTGTGTGGAAGGAACATCTTTGGCAGGAAAAGCAGTATATTGTCAATTCTGAAACCAGCCAGCTCTCAACTTTGTTAGAAAGTGGAAGGATGAATAAAGTTTACATATATACGACTCTTAGTCCACAACAGTACTTTAGGGGGGAAAAAAAATTAAATAAAATCAATGTTAACATAACAGGTAATCTGAAACTGCTCTCTGAAATTATTTGCTAAGGAATAATTATCATTTCAAGGTGAACTGAATCTAAAACCCAAGGCCAAAAGAGGTCTTGGACTAAATCAAGCAAGCACACCATCCTTTGTTGCACTCTCTCCTGGCTCTTTTTCTGGGAGAGATGTTCCCACCTCCCATCTGAGTTAGGTTACTATTAAGATCCACTGTGAATACACCACAGGATGGTTGCTGTAACAGAGCACCATGGGATTTGAAAGGAAAACCCAAGCACAAACGAAAAATATAGAAAATATAACATGGGATTTTAGGAGAGCAGCTTTTTAATTCAGGGCCTTTTCTGCAAACAAACAAGAAAAAAACTCAGAAACAGCAAGACTCACAAGAAAACCTGAACTTTGAGGCAAAATTATAATTTAATTTCAGAAATATTAGCGAACACCTTGACCCCTCTACTCCACACTGAAGGAACTGTGGCTGTGAGTGATATGAAAGTGTGTGTGCCTGTGCCTGGCAGAGGGGAGGGCAGCACTGATATTCCCCCTCAGTCTCATCCTCCCCAGGCATTTACTCTGCTCCTGTTCTCAGAGTCATCTCTGTCTGTTCTCCTCCTGCTATGGACACTGAACAGCGTATTTGGTTTAAAAAAAAAAATAAATTAAAAAAATCCTTTAATATTTAAAGGACAATAGGACAATCTGCTAATTGAATAAACTGATTATTTTAAGGGCATTTACAAATCCATTCAAAAACCATTCACCCCATCAAGAAAAAAAAAAATTCCAATTGGTGTCGGGAGTTGTCCTTAGGGATACACCACTCTAAGCCTCTCAGCATTGCACTGCCACTGTCTTTGTTCTTGACCTGACCTAAAAAAGCGCTCTCTTTATGAGTCACAGAGGATTTATTTTCTGCCTTAGCTTAGCCTCAGCTTCTTTTAGGTAGAAAATGACAGTTTTTTGCTCAGTTGTGGCAAATGACCTGCACTTTTTATGATGTAGATGATTGTCCAGCAGGATCTATGCTGAAGCCACTGGTGTAATTGAATTTAGGAGCACAACTGCCTGGAAATGTTTACTAGAAACACCACTCGTGGGGGTGGCAGTAAGTTTTGGAATTCCCTCCTATTTTTGTAGAGATGTTTAATCCTAAAAGTGCAATTTATCAGAGTATTTTACAAGATACTTTTTTATTGTCCAATGAAATATTTAAAGCGTGAATTAGATCCTTAGTTCACACAAGTCCCTAAGAAATGTACAGGTTTATCTTAATTTACACCAACTGAGGGTCTGGTTGTATGAAAACTCTCTCCTTTCCCCAGTTTTGCATATTAATTTGTCCCCTGAATCAGCTCAGAACAAAACCTTACAGTCTGTATACTCGGTTCTGTAACTTGTTAGAGATTTTTGTACACCTGCAGGGAAACACTTTATAATCTAGGCAGGAAAGCTTATTGATATGTCCTTTATGGCTTATAGAAAACTCTGAAAATGTGTTTCAGGACAGTGTTTTTTTGATTTAAAATAAAACTTGTGCAGAGAGAACTCATAAACACTATCAACTCCTACAAATCTGAATCAGTTACTTAAGGATTGTCTCTCCCACTGCCCACAGCCCCTGCAGTGACACCAGTGTCACCTGGAACAGAGTTCCTCCAGGTGTGAGCACCGTGCTCCAGAGAAACAAAGTCCTTATGCTGCTCCTAATAACAGACTGTAATTTTCCTTCTGCCAAGCAGAAATATAGTTCCAATTCTTTCCCTGGATCAAAACAGGCTGCTGGTCCCTGGGCCAGAGCTCTTCAGTGATGAAAGCTCCACTGCTCTGAGGCACTTTACACCACAGAGGAGCTGAGCCTGTGTTTTTCAGGCTTGTTGAAGACTGCACCCATCCTTTGATTCGCTGAGTATTTTTATTAATATTTTTACTTAATTCTTGCCCTGTACATTTTAATTTCCAGATCTCAGGTCTTTGTAATCAAATCAAAACTTCATTATCTAAGCAGTATTGGTAATGCTCAAAATCTCTAACCCTAATCCCACAGTGTTGTACAGGTGATTTTAATTATTTTTCCTTTAAAATTCTGATCACATTCAAGAGCTTCTAGTGGAAAAAAAAAGAAAGAAAAGAAAGACAAAACCATCTCAGAATAATCAAAACCTAGAATAATAGAAAATTGAAGTATATTATTTTAAAATCCTCACAAATTTTATGCCAACTTTCAACCTGAGGTGGCTGAGGAATTGATTTTGTAGATATGGCTTGTTATTTACATATTTTCCCATAAATAAAAGAGTTTAGACTTCTATCAAGGGCTGTATTCTGTACACTATGTAAGAAATGCAGTGCTAATACTCCTTTCCCCTCTTTCAACCTTCCCATTGGTTTTACATCCTGACATTAAAAAAAAAAAAAAAAGTAAATGTTAAAGGTTACCTACTTTTATAAGGAAGTCATTTACCCTACCATTCAGGTAAAGGCACACCATTACCATGTGAAATATTAAATCACCACCAATTCATACCATGTGGGAGTTTTGTAGAGCAAATGGATTTCTCACTGATTGCCACTGTTACTTTCCAAAAAAAA
>VXBB01013301.1:214369-282729 GCA_013399915.1 Illadopsis cleaveri
TTAATTCCAAAAAAAAAAAAAAAAAAGTGTATGTGATGAGTGGAGAACCTGCTTGGGGTCCCTGCAGTGCAGTGAGGGGGTTGGCACTTCAATCCTGCAGGTGGACAGTCGTTGTCTGCCACACGTGTCCACCAAAAGGAAACAGAGAAAATATAGCATGGAGCTAAACTGAAACTTTAAACTTTAGCACTGGAGCTGTGCACATTGCCCACCAAAACACAGCAAATAAAGTCCAGCATGGTGGGACTGGAGCTGTGCACACTGCCCACCAAAACAGAACAGATAAAGTTTAACATGGTGGGACTGGAGCTGTGCACATTGCCCACCAAAAGGGAGCAGATAAAGTTCAGCATGGTGGGACTGGAGCTGTGCACACTGTTCACCCACATTCCTGGCTGACAGCCCAGCTGTGGCTCACCTTCCCTGCCTTCAGGGTAACTGACAGCAGGACATCAGTGCTGCTGGACAGGGTGGAGGTAGCACACGTTGCCTTCTCTGGATCCAACCCATCCTGACAGACCCATGGAGCTTCATTCTCCGTGGGGAGCTGAACATGGCTGGGCTGCTGCCCTTGGGTGTGCTCTGGAGCTTTGCCTAAATCCACACTTCAGCACAGGCTTGTGCATAAACAAGACTGATGATGAACAAGCTGGGACTTGAGAATCAGCTCAGATCTACATTTAAGCAGTTCTGTGGATGCCACATACTCAGCTGGAGAATTCTATTTCACCTTGTCTGGAGCAAGGGGTGTGCACAGGCACAAGGGACTCCAAGGCCTCCAGAACCCACAGCCTCACTGTGTCAACACAGGCTTTGGATTTTAACTTGTTTCTGTTCCATAACTGCTGGAGTTTTTGAGATATGCAAACCAGAGAAGCCCACAAACTTTCCATAAACAGTATGAGAAAGATGCTTATTCTTACTTCTCTAACAACATCTTACATGTTCTGTGTATTACTGCAGGACACCGAGTCCCACTGGATGTTATTTATTTCTGAGAGTATTTCCATAGACTTTCCTGACTTAAGAAGCCTGTATGCCCAGATGCAAAAGCAAACATTGCTCTTTGTGGGTAATATTTGCTGAACTGGGCTCTAACCAGCTGTCTGCCTCCTTTTTTGTTCTCATTTTGTTTTCTTACAAGTGTATGCAGTGTCAGACATCACCTCCTCTTTGTACATTTCTACAAAAACCACATAAAATCTCTTACCTGATTACCTTTGCTTAATATGACATATACCAAAGCCCTACAGAGTCAGCTGTTTGTCAGATTTATTGCCCCTTTAAGAAAGTTCATCAGCACCCATGAGATGTCACTTTCATGTGGATTTGTGCTAACTTAAGTATAAAGTAAATCCTCCTTAGCTAACAACATCAGAAACAATTTCCAACCAAAGCTTCTAGGAAATATTCAATTCACTGTACAAGGATTCATTTTTATCTCTGTATTATACCACTGATGTGCCAAATGGGAGGAGAATTGTCTGCACTGATAGAATAACATGCTCTCCCTTTCTATTCTATTCTATTCTACCCATTTGCTTTATTTTTCTTTTGTGCTCTCTGGGCAGATAAAGGCCATGACATTAAACTGTTCTGCCATCTCGTCATACTTAGTTGGTTACTGTTTAAAATATAGCAGATGTAGCTTCAAAGTGATATGAGGATGCAGTCTCTGTGTACCTAAGATACACAGTACACATCCCTTACTGAAGGCTATTTATTGAGGAGAAAACATTTCACACATTTGTGTGTTATACAGAAGATGCTTTAACAAGGTTATTGTATTTGCCTGTCATATTGTACTAGCTTTGTACTGGAAATACACTTATTAAAGAGAAAGACTGTCTTTTCTATGGCCAGGGTCTTTGATATTTAGGGAAAGATAAAACAAAAAGAACAAACTGCTCGAGCATTTCTTTGACATTCTGACACACTATTTCCTAAGCTGATGCTCTTGAGGTGAAAGCTAAGAAGAGCAGAGAATGAAATGCTTTGCCTTTTCTACTCCCCAGCCAGTAATAAGCCCTTTCATAATCAGCAATAGTCAAAGATATTCCACTCCATCAAAACCAAACACAAGTCATCCCCTGTGGAGCCAACAAGAATTTTCAATTTTCCACCCTTTTAGTACAGGTGCTTTTTATGAGCAACTTCGAAGAAGACTACTCAGTGCTCAGCCATCTGGTCACATCCAAACCCCCAGATACTTTCTCTCAAAGGCTATTAGAGAATAGTTTCAAGGCAAATGAAAAAAAAAAAAAAATTAGGTGCAGCATTTTTTATTGTGAACTGTACTGTGACATGCTGCTCTCTCACTCACTCAGGTACGTCCCCTCCTGAATTCTAAAGTGAGTTACATCCAAGTCCTTCATTTTCCAGGATGGTGGCCACCAAGGGAATGAAGCAGAAAAAATGTGAGGATCTTCAAGGCACCATTAGCAGCCCTATTTTTTGTTCGTACACGTGCACATGCCACCAAAGGAAAAGAGATTTTTACTAGAAAAGATGTTCTTTCTTATACTCAAAATGAAATCTCTTGCAAAAAGTGGTCGTAGGTGTTCCACCTTGGATTAATGTTCCATTTCCTCCAATACATCTCTGCATTCACTGCTCTTATCTGTCCCCAGTTAATTCTCTTTTCACGGTTTTCTCCTCATTTTCTCTTCTACCATCTTTCTCATTTCTAAAACATCTTTTACTATTGATTTTCAACCCTAATTACAACCACAACTGTGCATTTTATTTTCTCTCACACAGCAGGTGAAATTTCATCACTGACTACAGTGAACTTGCACTGATGACAAACACAATGGACTACAACTGGCAGCAGCTCATTTATCAGCTGCTGCCAACAACCCATTTGAAATAAATATAAATGCATGAGTGCAAAACAAGTGAAAAGTTCATAGAGCAGGTTGATAACAACTTCCATCCTGAGCTTCACTAGTCCTTCTGCATCTTATTTTCTGTTAGCCAAGAGAAAACACTACGGTATCTCTCATGCTTCTGACCAATCATTAGGACTTGAAAGTAAGCACCTGACACCTTTTCTCATGTTAATACTTTTCTCATCTTTCACCTGTGGAGTTGGTTCTGACTTCTCCTTCAAGCTGCCCTTTCTGATGAACTTTGCTTCCAAATAATTCCTTTTGTTGTTATGGTTTGTTTTTGTATGTGGGTTTGGGTTTTTTTGTGCTTGGTTTGTTGTTTGTCTGAGTTTTTTTTTAAGTGTAGAAAAGGTAACAAGAATGGCAACAATGCTGCATAAAGGTATAGAATAACCTTTTTACACAGATTAGGATTTTTAAGAATGGAAGAGTGATAACAATGAATGGATAAAGTGGAGGGCTATAAAACAAAGAACTTGCCTATGAACAATTTTTTCCTCACATCCCAAGAACTTGTTGGTGTAGCCATTAATTAAGTAGGAAGCTTAAAACAAAGAACAAAGAGAAGTACTTTTTCACCCAGTACAGAATTGAATTGCAGAAGCTTGCTTTCACAGCCTGTTGTAGATATAATATGTAAACACTGACGAAGTCACAAAGTGACTCCAGTTACTCCAACTCTGAGCCCAATGGCTCAAATTCTACCTCTACTCAGGAGAAATTCAAACTGGTGTTTGCAGGTCTGTCTCTCTCTGTCCTCAATCTTACCCTTCCTTAAGTATCAGACACTAACTACTATCCTAGTAAGAATAGAAGATTAAATGGACCTTTAGTGTGACCCAGCCTCTTCTTGTGTTAACAACCAAGCTGCAATGAAAACCTTTTGATTTGACAATGTTTGCTGGAGAGTGGGAGGAAGATGTTTTCCCACATTCAGCACTGGCCTTACACGATCCAGATCCACCCCCACTGCTGTACCTGGAGTCACTTGCACATGAATCTGCCTTGTGAATCATGCCTAAAAAGCATAAACCACTCGCTTTGCACTGAAGCGTACAGCTAGAAAATGTCTTTGGGGGCTGAGGTTTTTTATTTCTTCTTTTTTTTTCCTCTTTTTTTTTTTCCCCAAGTCTATGAGTGGATGCTTCAGTTGCTTGCAGAGATCAGGCACACAGCAGAAGTGTTTCCTCTCTTAATGGTTTGGTATCTTTAGAAGATGACTAAGTTTCTAATTTTTTTTCCCCCCACCCACTTGCATAGCTCAATACAGCTGAGCAATACTGTAGACATAGCAATGAAGATAAACGACATACTGGAAAGATTTTTTTTTACTTTAAAACTGACAGAAATGACATATAAATGTCTGATCCCAAAGCCAATATCACAGACCTATTTGCCTTGGCTGCTGAAACCAAACTTCAAATAACAAAAACCCATCAATTCCCTTTCTTGAAAACATTCACAATGAGATTTCATGTACACCATGGCAATAAACATTAGGTAGTAACAAATTGCATTGTTGTCCTTAATAAACTAACCTGCAGATTGCACTGAATGTCTCTGTTGAGTACAGGGATGTGCCCATTCTTTCCAGGAACATTCAAGTGGTTTCAAGTTGTGATCCAGCCCAGCCTTATTTCAGCAGCTGTCTCTTGAAACTCCACAAGACTCCAGTGTATGAAGAAATGAAGTTTAATCATGTTTAATACACAATGCTTACTCTTTGAGATGTCTTTCTGTCATACAGAAACAGGTTTAAGTCTAACACTTGTTACTCTGGACTCACAATTTTATAAGCACTGCAAGGTACATTTACAAACATGAGGGACACACAGGAAAGATTCTGAAAAGCTGTACAAGACCACATTTTGTCTCAGATTGGCTCAGCAGAAATATATCCTATTAGCTCAATATGTACACACATATGCACAGAACAGAGCAGCTTCACAAAACATACATTTTAAGGTGCTCTGCAAGTGACTCTCTATCTAATAATAAGACAGGGTATGCAGTACCCTTATTTTATGATCCATTTATCCTGTGTTTTGCACTGCACACTTGTAGGCACATGCTTCAATTAGTGTGAGACAAATGGCATAATTCCAGACCCACTAAACCTCGGAGACCTATATTGTCATGCACACACAGCATGCACTTTACTACTACCTAGGAAGCTGTATCTCTTCACCTCCTCCTCCTTTTCAAAAGAAGCCACTTCTGAATAAATGGGATAAATAACCCCCAGGCAGATACTTAGAAATCACAGCTCAACCAGGCCCTCGTTTATCTGTAGGCAGCCTCAGTGAGGTGAGTGCAGAGAAAACCTGGTCTCACACAGAGTGCAGAGCTGCCCACTGTAGTGCTCATCCTGGGGAGAGACTCCCTCTTCCCACAGGTTTATGAGACAAGGGTGAGAGAGTCTTTCCAAACTGATCAATATCAGGCAACATCTAAAACAATCACACCCCTCAGAAATGCTCTGCAGTAACTCAGGAAGCTCCAGAAGCAGCATATTCTGCACAAACCTCATCTTGCCAGGCTTCACTCCAGCCTGGGGATTTTTCAGGTTTGTTTTGCATTTTGCTTTTTTTCTGATTGTTTCGTTGTTGTTTTTTTTTTTTTAAATGTGCTTATTCCACTTCTGATCTGGAGAGAAAAGTCTCCCCACAGTACAGTGATCCCCTGAATGCCCATAAACATTCTCACAACATGTATGACACAGACCTATATGATGGGACACTGCCTCTTCTGTGTCCAGCAAATGAGGCCAACTACTCCTTCATCAGGGGGCATTTTTGTGCCATGCTCAGCCTAGATCCATGTAGGAACTGCTCTGGAAGAGCAATGAATCCCCTTTTATCAGTGAAAGTCATGCTACAGACATCCCCATACCAGCAGCAGCCCCACTGCAGTGACTGCCCACAGAGCATCCTGTTCACCCTGCCCTCACAAAGAGGAGACACAACATTTTCTCCAGTCATGCTAAAATCACTTTCAGGCTGCAGTACATTTGACAGGAGCAGTTGTGAGGAGCTTGATGGCAGATATTTTGGAGCAGAAGCATTCTTAATAAGAGCTGCAAGGGTCAAATGTGAAACCTTCAGGAGCCTCAAGCCACTGAAGACTGTGCACAGCAGAACCCATCCTTGTACTGCTGCATCTGGGAAGGGGCAGCTGGGTATTGCCAGGTGCAACAGCAGAACTCTGGCCTGCAAGAAGAACTCACTGCTCTCCATGTTAGGGCTACTACACCTAAACTGACCAAAGAACCCAGCTCTGGATAAAAGAAATACTGAAAAAGTGTGAAGTTTCCAAACAACGTCTTTAAAGCTCACTATGATGCTGACACCTCACAAACAACTGTGGCATGTGTTTCAATATTGAACTTGCCTGGTAAGATGGAGAAAGGGAACAAAACAAGAGGAATGCTAAACAAAGTGATCTCTAGGAGCTGAGCACTGAGTAAATCCTGTCTGTTGTCAATTAAGTGGCAGTTTTACAATTAAAGTCTTTGATTTTCATAAATCTGTTGCAGCATGTCAGAGCAGAAGAGGAAGAGAAAGTTTGGGGGCGGGAAGCCACAGAAGGAGGCACGATATTTCCCCCTGCAGAAGCCTAACACTCATTTTACAATTGATTCATTGAACAGAAGCCTCTTGCCACAGCAGCCACCCACCTAAGGATGACAAAGCACAGTGATGGCAAAGCACAGTCAGGCAAGACACCTCACATTAGCCATGGGTGGCTAATGCCACTACCCCAACACCCACGCTCTGAGCTTTGCCCACCCTCTTGCTGGGTGAAAACAAGTTCCTTCCAGCCTCAAGGCAAGGAAAACAATAAATGAATATGCATTCAAACAGGAGGTCTGTGTTCCCTTATGGATTCCCTTAGGAATATGCTTCCTGACACACTGCAAGGTGTGTCATGCAAAGAGAAAACACTGACATTTCACATAAAATAGTCAGTCAGGACTGTATCATAAATATATAATTTCATTCTCTAAAAACACCCTAAAATGACTGACATTAATTCAAGGAATTAATCTGGATGTAATTGTTCAGCTTTCCTGTCACTTGTGAAGGATGCAAGTGGTGAGGTTTATTTAGGGCAGAGATGGACGTGTCAAGCCACAGCACAGGGTGAGCTGGAGGGAAACATTAATGCACTAACTCTAATCTGTTTTTATATCATGAATCTCTCTCCCCAAACCCCTCCCCCAAGTATGTAAATTGGCAGTAAATGACTGGCATTCAGAAACGTGCCTCCAAGCAGGTTAGGGATAATTAGTAAAGCACGTAGACACCCTGTCCTAAGAGCCAATTGTGACAAATCCACAAAATAATGAATCTCTATTAATAGTTAATGATGTATGTCAAGAAGAGCCCAGACTTTGGGCTCTTCCCCTTTAAGCCTGTGTGTTATCCCCCTGTGTTTCAGCTGGTCCAGCTGAATGCCTCCCTCCCCGTGTGCTGGCCTGCTTTGAATCCCAGCCAAGATGAAGTAATTGAAAACTGCCAGCCCGAATACTTCAGGAGTCTATCATGCAACAAGATTCAACAAGCCTCTCCTCAATTTGTAAATATGTTGGAATATACGTAGTAAGAAGGCTCTGATGTCAAACAAGTTTAAGCATTAGCTGTGTTCCTTTATGAGTGCTACAGCAGTGCTTAATGCTTCAGATATTAAACCCTATTAACACTGCAAAGTTACTTCATCCCTGTGTTCCTCACACTGTTTTGTTCACAGATTTTTTAAAAAATTTTTTTAATCATTCAGAGCATTCAGTTACTGCAGTGATGCATATGTATTGATAGTTTAAAAGCATATTTAGAGGTCTAGGTTTGCAAAGCATCGTATTTGTATGATCTTGCTTGACACAAAAGAAAAATGGTTTTAGAAAGAACTTGTGTTTTGTATATTTTGTTTCTAACATGGGAAGTTACATATTTTGGGTATATACATATTCATGACCCACTTCAGGGTTGTTGGAACATCCTAAAATACCAAAGTAAAACATAAACAAAACATAAACCTTTGCCATGTGAAGAGAGACCAAGAGTAACAGTGAGACTTGAGACAATATTACCATTTTATGATGAATGGTTTTATGTCCTCATGGTTGTTTGCAACTTACTGACTCTTGATTCCCAACCATTACTGACAGGCCATGTGCTGTTAATTGGACTGAAAAAATGACTTGCTCCAAAATTCATCACTCTTAATAGCTTATCCTCTTTGTTGTCTTCACAATTAAACTTCTTACTACCAGAAAAGCTGAAAGAGTTAACTCTACACACTGAGGGTCGTCAAATTTGAACCAAAAAGATTTAACCCAAACTTCTGTCACGTGTTGATCCAGATCAGTGTCAGCTTATGTCCCTCCCTAATTATTTAGAAGAACAGCTGGCAGAGTATTTGTAATACTTGATTCCTTGTGGCATATATAGGAATTGTGGGTTTTAATTTCATCTCACAGAAAAGGCAGAGTTTTAAAAGAGAATTCAGGTGATTTACTGTAATCAGTGGAAGAGCAGTGCAGCCAGCAGTGATAAAGAAGAACTTTCAAATTATCAGATTTTAACATGACAGGGTCCCTCTTGAAGCTTTTACACCCTCTGTTTAAAAAGAATAAGGAGCCTATAAAACCTAAGCAAATGTTTCTGAGTGCAGCCCCTACCTTTGTGAGACAAGGTTAGTGAATCCCCATCCTTTATTTGCCTTTCTTTGTTGCCTCTTCAGAGACACATCACTGCAAGTCATCGGACCCCACAGAACCATCAGAGCTAAAGAGCAGCTGAGGGTTTGAAAAGTGCCAGAGCATTAATTAGCTCAGAATTCCTGAATCTCCACTGATACCATGAAAGTTACTCAATCACAGGATGATGTGGAAAGCCTAATAGTGGCTTTATAGTTAAAGCACAGGAGTGGGAGGCAAGAAGTGCAGGTTCTATTCTTGCTGCCAGCACCTGTATGCAGCCTCCAACAAACCCGTTTTCATTGCTCATTTTCTCTGTATGCAAAGTGGAAATAATTGTGCTCACAGGACTCCTCTTAAGCTAACTTCACCTCCATCTGAGAAGCACTTTGGGATCCTCAGGTTAGAGAAACCACTGAACTGTAAAAATATAATTTAAAATATGTATTTTACTGGATGTGCTTAAAATAAGTATTCCCTGTGCCAGTGTAAAGAGGAATTTTGAGTGTGGGATACCAGGTCTAGATAATTTAACGGTTACCTTGAAATGTAAAAGCCTTGTTTGCAAAGGATTTTTCAATTCAGAAGATGACTGTAAAGCAGCACTTCAAACAGCTTTGCCCAGAGTATCTATTATTAGTAAACAACTGTGCCTTACAGGATGATTTGCAAGACTTTGCATTAGGTACACTTGAGGTAGGCTTCTGAAAACAGAGCTTCAAACATGTTAAAAGATAATATGTGTGCACATGAATAAACTTCTACGTTTGCTACAAACTTGCATTTCTGTTCTAACAGAAACAAAAGTAATTTCAGAAATGACATTCAATATCTGACTCACTTCTATGCTCAGTAAAGGTGACACACTGCAGAAGAACAAAGCACGGAGCTGGCCTGGCTTTGGCTGTTTCCTGTTTAGGCAGGAATAGCTGTTGGAGCTGTGTTTGTCCCTCACATCACACCAGCAAACAGCAAACCTCCCTAAACACATCTGTCCAGTTGGTCCTGGATGTAAACACTGAGAAATTCTGGTCTGTGTGACCAATTTCAGGAAGTTTTATGTATGAAAGAGTAGGAGAACAGTTCCTGTGTGAGGACTGCTAGCAGGACTGGTGACCCTCTTCAGAGTTTTCCTTTCAAACAGATGCACAGATTTGTCTACTAAAATTGTTTTGCTTTGTCTTCATTCAGTATTGTGCACTACAGCTTTTGTGCTCATCCCAGCGTTTTTTCCTAGGGCCTTTCTACCCACACAAATGGCAAACATTTAGTAAATATTTGTTCAAGACTTCAAACATAATCTACTTGGAGAATTCAGATTGTTAGCTAAATTAAAAAGGTATAGTCTGCATGCAATCATCAGTCTGACTCCAAGTAAACTGGGGCTCAAAGCAGGTCAAAGTCATAAATAAATTCTTAGGTTCAGACAAAGCCTTAGTCATTAACAAATGCACAATAACTGGAAAAAACAGTATTATTTGAATTTGAATTCCAGAATTGAAAGTGTTGCTACATGAACTCATCTACATCAATTGGCAGAAAAAATAACAACAATCCTCACTTGCAGCAGCATCCTCCTTATCTCATGACTGTTATTAGAGAACTCTCCTGAAGTTTTTTTCTCTTCTGATCTGCTTTCCCCACTCAAAGGGAGACTGAGCCATGCCAGGGAGCACAACAGGAAGATATGGCAGCCCTACCTTGCTGAACTAAAACCACTGCCCCACGATTTATCTTTACTACTTTTGCAGGAATGTGACTGTCTGTTACTGGTGCTTGGCACCAGAGGACATCTACTGCCACCAAAATTGCTAGAATAGACAGAGACCCAAATCTACTTAGTGAAGGTAAATATAAGTGTAAGCAAAGGAAGATAAGTTACATTTTTTATCCAAAACTACTATTTTGGACTGTTTTCCAAGTATTGTTATACAAAAGCTCTCACACTGCACTTCCACCTGAAATCTGGTAAGTTCAGTGTGTATTAGGATTCCCCTTATTTCTTTTCTTTTGAAATCAAGGGAGAGACAAATCACCACACAGGACAGACCTGCAGCACTGTCAATAAGTATGGTGACTCACTGTAAGGACTTTCTCCATTTTAGCAAAGGAAAAGCTCCAAAGACCTTTGCCAGCAAATATTTAAGAAATGTTTGCAAACGTTCTTTTGCCTTTACAAAAGAAGAATAACAAAATTACCCAAAGACAGGGTAGCAGCTATGCCTTTACTTTGCTGACCATGCAGGGACAGCTACCAGCATTCTCCTGTAAAAAACCTCCAGAATAAGCTGTAATTTTCAACCCAAGAACAGGACACAATTGCCAAGGCTACTTATCTTCTGCAAGTTAGGCAGAAATACTCAGCTCTTTCCAGCACCCCAGAAATCCCTGGCCACAGAGCCTTTCTCTGCCTTCTCTTCTGCAAAAGCTCCCACTACAAAACCCCCTCACCTTTCCAGGCAGGCAGTCTGCCAGCTGGGAATAGACCATAGCTGATTCCCAGCACCTCTGCCATTTTACAGCCTTGGCCAGCTGTTCTTGCAGGGCTTTAAAGACCAGGAAACTGCCATATAAAAAGAGGATATGCCCTCACTGTAGGGGAATTACCAAGCTTTGCTGTGCTTGGCCAAGCAGTGTGCTGGCAGAGCACACACAACCCAAACCCCTGTAAAACATTTGCTTTACACAAAAAGCAAGCTGAGGATGGAGAAGTGGAAAGTGTCAGATGTGCCTGAATCAGGCATACAGCATTACCTTTATGCAATGTGACTTTGTCTCCTACTGAAATAGGGCACAGCTGAATTTGTAAATAGCCTGGTGTTCACCCCTCTGTCCTTGTGTAAATTAAACAGGGACCTTTGGAATGACAATTCTGGTGTCCTCTGCAATCTTTTCTGGAGGCTCCATGTGGAGCCACCTGCTCAGGTGACTGAGATCTTCCAACTGCCATGCCATGAAACATGGTGGGCATGAAGGCAACTTGTAGCCAGTGGTGAGATATGGTGGCATTGAAATATGGAAACATCTACAGCAAAGGTTTTTGTAGATACTTCTATGAAAATTTTGCATTATTTGGTGGAGATTTAAGAATTAAACTACATGGTAGAGTTTTTTTTTTCATTGTTATCTTATGGAAAGCTTTCCTTTGAAGTGGAATACTATGTTAGTCATTTTGGGTTCAACAGAATCTAATCTGGGCATCTGCAGTCCTGACTATGAGCTGCTTTTATGATCTTGTGGATGTTTTTTGAGTTGAGCATTAATTAAAAAGTATTACAGTATAAATACAAGTATGTATTTCTTGGAACATGGATCAGTCACGAGTTCCATTTGTGTTACTGCCCCTGAGCCAGCCACGTTCAAGGTCCCACTTGTGTCTCTAGCAGCTTCTCAAAGAGAGTGGTTTCGTGGAGAAAATGTAGCCCAAGCTTCCCTGCTAAATGTAATTTATTTTATTTTTATTTGATTTTCCCATGTCAGTCATGCCCTTGTTTTGCCACCTGCTCTATCTCAGTCAGCATATAATTTATAAAATTCTCTAAGAAGGATGGAGACAATCTTCCTGTCACTGTTCTCTACAACGTGAAGACAAAGTGATGCTGGGTACAGGAACGCAGCCACAGTATGGTTTCAAACTAGATGTGGAAAAAAAAATCTGACTGAATTGGTAACACAGAGATTTCCAAACATGTGCCCACTTGTTTTTGCACTGCAAACAGCCACCACCAAGAACAAAAGGTTCCTTGAAGTTAACGAAACAGGGGATCAGAAAGCTGCTGCTCCTGTTTAAGTCATTTGGAATTTTGCCACTGGTACAACAGGGCTGAGATTTCATGCTGGGATCTAAATGTGAACGACCAACCCTATACCAGAGGGGAAGCCACACATCCTTTTTTATGTTTTGGTAGGCTCAATTGCAAAAATAGGTAAAAGCAAGACCATGCAAAAGTCACTCTGCCTCAAAGGTGAGATTTCCTGAGGACAAAAAATGGTCCTGGCTCTCCATTAACTACACTGCTCTCCATTAGCAGCGATGTGTCATGACTGATTTTGGTGCAGATGCAAAAGAGGGCAAAGAAATGGATCTAATGCATTTTTCAAAAAAGCCAGAACTTCCAGGCTTCCACTCAGGTACTGTGAGATGCCAAGTTTCTGCTGACCATGCTTAACAAACATGTTCTCTTTGCATTTATCTGTGCCAAACCATGAACACTTTGGGTAATTCTAAACTTTATCTTGATAGTTATTCTTCTTTTTCTCATTCATGCTCTGACTTATGTATGATTTATAATGTTTCTACTGGGAAAGTTTCATATGCAAGTAAGTTCTCCCTTGTGAGAGTTTGTGCATTACCATTTGGAGGCATCTTGTTACTTTTACTGTAGTAATATTTCCTACATCGATTTTCAACTTCATCATTACTGGAAATCGTCTAGGTAATAATTTTAAAGATGTTAAAGAGCTGCTGGTATTTCATGCAAAAGCCTGACAAACATTCCATTAAAAATTGTGCTGGTGATAATTCATCAAAAGGCACACTTTTCTCATCCCCTTCTTTTATTACAGACTTTGCCACCTGAAGTTACACACTTAATTTCTAATTACATGATTGGCCCCAGCTCCTCTTGTTTGTGTTTTCCCCAGAGGAAGATGCTGAGTCAGACAGAGATAAAGAAAAAGAAACTTCTAACACAACAAGTCACTCATCGTGTTCAACCCAAGATAAAGAGGGTTGGGTTGCAACAGTCTTTGAAGCTTTCTTTTCATCAGGATCTTGTAAAAACCTCATATTGAGACTTCTCACAAATGGAAAAGAAATAGCAGTTTTATTAGTACCAATGCAGGATCATCAGCCCCAGCTCATGTTATGCAATGAGCAAAAATGAGAGGCAACAATGCGGAGTGTAATTTTTACTCCACTGAAGATCTTTTTTTTCAGACATTTTCTACTCAGTCACCCTTGTTATTATTTTTTTTTTTCAGACACTATTCACACACTGGGCATAAAGTATTCAACTTCTTATCTCCATATATTTTTACCTACCTATTACTTTCACAGGTATAACAAATTAGCTACATTTTCATTCAGTTCTTGTACTAGCATGTTGAATTTAAACAGAAAGTATTCAGATTACATGGATTAATTAGATGTTTGATTAAAAAAAAAAACAGGAAAATGAGTTGCAGAGTATAATATAAAACACAGCAGGCTTTGACTTTCTGCCTGGAAGCTGTTTAAAAAAATAATAATAATTAAGAAGGAAATGAAGAGTACACTGTATTCTATGCATAAATAAGAGATATTAAAGGCAAATATTTGCTTTTAGATTATGATGAACTCAGATTTACACCAAAAAAAAATGGACTTGAGATGTTAATTTAGCTAAATATGAGCTCTAATCAGTCATTCCTCCTGCATCATCTTCCATGGCTATGCATAATTATAGTAGAGGTGCTTGTACTGTAACACAACCTTTCACTGTAAGCTACAGCCTGAGGATGTTTTCTCCCCTTATCCTTGAATCCCCTTTGCACAGCCCTAAGCCCCATCACACATTTAGAAGGAACAGTTCAAAAACTAGATGGAGTATAATAAATTAATCTGGACTTAGTGGGTGGATAAAAGGTCCAGCAGGGGTTTGTTACAGACCCTGGGGACAAGAAGAGAGAGGAAAATGGAATACTGCACAATGACATTAGTAAGGCAAACAGAGATAATACTCTGTGTGCATGTGTCTGTGTGTGTCTGCACAGGGCTGGGGGAAGGGTGGCATCAGCATTCTCAGCCCTGAATCACCTTAATGCAATAACCACTGAATGCTGCCAGCCTGCTTCCACAGAGCCAAGCAAGGAGGGCTTCTGCATCCCTCCTTAAATTATCACACACCACCAAATCACAGAGTGAAGAACTCTGCAGTAAAAAGCAAACTGTCTTAGCAAACCTCCACTCTGAACAGTCCTAGGGGTTAGAAACCTTTGTTCTCTGGCCAGATCTACCCAGAGAGGGAAGGCGTGCACAGCCTGTAACAACTTATTGTGGTGTAACTTTATAACAGGAGATGCAAGAATGAATTCTTGTGCTTTTGGGTAGCAGGTAAACACCAGTGTCAGATACCAGAAACCAGGTTTGTGCTGATATATTCCCTTACATGCAGTGCCAGTGCCATACCAGTGGTGAGAGCCAAGGTGGCAGCTGCACTGTGTTTGGCAGGTGCTGCCACCTTTCCAAGGAAAGATTAAACAACAATGAAAATGCTTCTGACCTACCCATAAGCTGTGAAATGGGCTCTCCTTTTCACATAGATTTGGGCTTCCTACATGCTATGAACTATGAACTATCTTTAGGAAGAACATCAAGGTAAAAGTATATAATTTCATAAAGGAAACATTTCAGAATGCAGAGAAGCACACAGCAAAACAGAGTGCAAGGAAAGAAAGAAGGGGTTCAAATGGGCTGAGAATTACATTGTCAGAAGCCTACAAACCAACAGGTTTGGAAAAGTAGTTTCTGATTATCCATTTCAAATTTCTACCTAAAATATGAAAGGTATGAATGAAATATTCCCTGTCTTGAATATATATTCTTCACAACTCAAGATGCACTTTGAAACTGAAATGAAACAAAGCCAATGTAATTGTAAAACATGCCTAAATAGCAGCTGCTCTTCATTCCCTTTTTTCCACAGCTACTGTAAGCAAGGGCTTGCCATGGCTCCTGCAACGTGGGTCATTACACATTATACCAAAGACCATAAATGCCAGTGCTTCCCATTTTACTTTTCCAGCAGAATTCTGGATGAAATCTTTAGACACACACAAGGAGAGGGAGGTATATATTGCACCTTCTCCTCTACTGGGATCTGAGAAAACTTGTTGAAGTGCCTTCTTCAACTGCATTGACCAGATCCCCCTCTCAGCTCTCCCAGAGGTGCTGAGGAAAAGTTGGGACTTGAAGGAGGTCCTGGACATCACTCATACTCTCCCCATGTCCATTCTTCTCTAGAACAACTCCCCCAACACAGCAGACCTATGCTTTTTGAAGAGAATTTTCCGAGTTTAAGCCTAGCTTTAGTTTTAAAATATCTTTTTTTTTTTGTACATTCTCTCAAAAACTGCATCTGCAATGGAATCTTTAGTGTCCAAGAATTATGTGTGGTTGCTGGCTTAATCTCTGCTGGATTCCCAATGGTCTATTTTTTATCTCATGATCTCAGAACAATTTGGGATGTTGCACAACAACCAACAGTTCTGATGCAAAGAAATGGGAGCAATGCAGTTTTTCAAGTTAAAAATCCGGATATGATGCTGGACTGGCAACATCTCACTGGCTGAAGATTGTGAAAGAAACAGCTAAAGTAGAGTAAAGGATGTTACCCAGAAAAGTACCCAAAAGAACTAAAAGTTAAAATAAGCCCAAGGTTATCAGATCTTTGCCAACATCTTACATATAATAAAAAATAGGAAGATAGGTAATTAACTGGACAGAGAAGAACATTTCCAGAACTTTCAGAGAGAGTTCATTTTGAAGTCAAAGCAACTTTCTTCATCTGCTGGGGCTGCATCTGTCTGTTGCCAGAATGTACCCAAAGCTGAATATCTCTATTCCTGCACAACTCTTCTTCACAAAACACAAAAAAGAACACAAACAATGCTCTTCCTTTTATCTGTTTGTAAGTATATTTTAGATAAAGCTATTCTGATAGTTTAAGGCTATTTGCTCAGATTGCACAAGCTATTCGGTGCCAGAGTTATTGAAATCCTGGGAAGAGGTACTACAATAGATAGAAATGATGTATGAATAGAACATAAATGATGATAATGGAAGGGCTGATTTAATAAATGGAAACTTTGAGCTGAAAGCATGAATGAGAAGGCACTGGATCTCCAGCTCCACTGCTGTGGAACGTGGGGGTCTCAAAAAACTCAGGGGAAATGCTGCCTGCTGCCCTGCCAGGATTTATCCCACGCTCTGAAAACTGGACACTGTTGGATAAGCTACTGGAGCTGCCACCTTGCAGATGATTCTTGCCACTGACAATCTAATCATCTGCAGCACTTTTTGTAAAGAATAAGGAATTAGCTGTAGTGAACTGGCCTCATTTCAGCCTGCATAATTACAGCCTGCACACCTATGATTCCTTTGCCATTTCTTAGGGGAAAAAAGAGAACATGTGCTTCCCTTGCTGTAAGCCTTTTGCCTAGGAAATCTCAGCTATAGCTGTTATCATCTTGTGCTTAAGTCTGATATCAAACTGTTAAATTTGCAGTGTACTTTGAGATCATTTATTCTAAATCTTAAGATCATTACTGCAGACATCTCAAAGGACTACATATTCCACCCTGCTTGTTCCAATAATGAGGCATGAAAGAGTAAACTGAGAGTTTGGTTTCTGATTCCTCCCCCTCTTTTGCCCTGCCCATTTATATCCTTTGAAAACTGAAGTCATAACACTGTCAGAACTCTTTTTTTTAAGTGGTTTAATAAACATGACATGCTTGCACTTGCTTTGCATTTTAATGGCAATGCAGTGGCAATAAGACACTTCCACAAATATAATGCATGCAATTACATAGGGTTTTAAGGGCTAACTTTTTGTCAGGCATATATATACACACATTACACACGTATTTTAAACCTCTTTTGTTCAGAACCTAAAAATGCTCTCTCAGTTTTCACTGTCCCATTCTGGGTACCTGAGTGCCTTTCAGGTGGAATTTGAAGGGCACACTCCACTTGGAGCTGTTCAGAGCCAGATCTCTGTGACTGCATCACTGTAGTCAGCCTCAGTGGAAACTTTCCAATGGCACCAGAAGAGTACCTATGGAAATGGTCATGTTGTTGATCTGACAGTTTTTAATCTTTCTTTTTCCTCCTTGAGAACAGCTCCAACACGAGGGATGTGTTCCCTAATCTGCACATAAATACACTGCTTCACAGTTCTGCTTGACTCTATTTGTATTTTTCCTCTTCTGCCTTCTCTGAACTACTTCAGTGCTCTCCTACATAACAGTACACACAGTGAAATGTAACCTGACTGTGTCCAGGGTGTGCTGCTGCCCTGGTGGGCCCTGTGGTATGTCTGTGACCAGCAGATGGATGTGCCAGAACACTCAGAACCACCGACAGCATCAGTGTTAAGAGCAACAATGGCCAAGCATTTTAAACACAGGAGGTTTGGTTCAGGATTTTAAACACCCAAAGTATTGTAATGGCCTGTACAGGGTTTTGGGTTGACCCATTTTAAATATCTTGTGTCTATTATGTGAGTAGACCTTCATTAACCTGCCCTGAAGTTCTTAAAAATGAAATTAAATCTCACTAGAAAAGACTCAAGTAGTAAAGTGGTAGTTTTAGTTCTAAGGGATGTAACTTGTACTGTGTTATGCTCCTGATTTTGGGCCATCACCCCTCTCTCTCTCTCTCTTGCCAGGCTCAGGGTGACATTTCACTCCTTTTTATTCAGAGGTAAATTGGATGACTAGGAATGAAATTAATTTCAGAGTCTGGCTCAGAAGTGCATTAAAATAAACAAAAGGACTCACATTAACTTTAGTAGAATACTTACAATGTATTAGTAGAGCACGAGTAGAGCACTTAGTAGACATACTAATTAGAGCACTACAGTTAACATAAGCCAAAATATGCACATAGTTTTAAAGGAAAAGCTTTAATATTCCATACCATACTGACAATATTTAATCTATGTTTATGCTAAGCAGCGTAACTTTCTTTTATGTTTCAGATGCTGACATTCATAAATTTACAATATAACATTGTATTTTGCTTTTGCACAGAGGTTCAGCTAGACTGTTACCCTGACAAAAATTTTTAAAGATTTTTTTTTCTTCACTAACTCAAGAGACTAGAATCAGAATTTTTCTGCTACATACCTTCAGTGGTGTAGGGATTATAGGCTTGAACAACTTACATGGTATAATAAACTGCCAAATGAGATGAGGTAAAACAGTAACTCCACAAAAGGATCTAATTCAGTGTACTTACTGTGTGCTAGCATTAGTCAGTGATTAGGTTATTAAATCCTCTCTAATTATTATTTGAAGCTTTTCATAAATAGCTTTTTGCAAAATGCATCTTATCTAAAAATTTAATTTATTGGATGCTTACAGGCTTAAAAAAAGTGATTTTATGATATAAACCCAGAATTACTTCCTTTTTAAATAAACCAAATTGGTGCTGTAATTGAGATGAGCATGCTATTTTTTTCACACAATAATCTGATATGGGACTTTCTTCTCTCAAGAGACTTGCTTGATCTGCTCTTTATAGACATTCAGTCTCTGTAAATATGCTTTTGGTTTCTTTATCAGTAATAGTATTAGACCTGAATGCTTCAGTATACAGTATAATGGGATATTAAAGGGCTTTCTGTATATGTTTTAGACAAGCTAGTCTAATAGAAAGAAATGAATACATGAAGGATATTCTTTACAAGCAGACAATACCATTTATAAGGATTTTCTTTGACCATTTATTTATTATATTTTTAGAGAAAATCACATTGCTTTCTTTCCCTTTTTTTCTTTTTCTGTCATTGTTTTCCTTTTTTTCCTGCTTGTACTTTGCTACCGAACCATCTGACTCTCTGTGTTGCCATGGGAAGGACTGCAATGCCATAAATTCAGAGAAGATAAGTTCCTGTGCTCATTTTTTCCCCCCATTTTATTCTTAAACAATTGTTAGCACAGGTTAGCTGCTTTCATAAGGGTGTTCTGGCACTAGAGGAGGATTGTAAAATATTCATTTCTGGAAAAGATACAGCAAAAAACATTCTACTTGTTTCACAGAAAGGAACCAACCTACACAGGCAGAAGGCAATGCTTCCCACCTTGCAGATACCTGACTGTTTGAGAGCTGAGCCAAATTATGGGCAGTTATCCATCTAGTCTTATGGTAACTCATGTGAATTCCAGAAACGCTAAAAAATTGAGTTAAAAACAAGAAGAGTGCTGGATGCTGCAGAGGACTTGTAATGCAATTCAGAGATTTTCATTTTCAAATCACTGGTTAAACACCCCACTGGCTGAAATCTGCCACCTTCTAAAATCTTTAAAGTGTGGCCCATCCAGAAGGAGCCCAGTGGCCTCAGCTCAGTTACCAGGGCCAGCTCTTCCCACTAGAGAAAAGAGCTTCCTAATGCAAGCAGACTCTCAGTTAGTGGGCTCCAGAGGCAAAGGCCAGAACATCTACCAAAAGCAGGTCCTCCAAGTACCACTGTAAATAACAAACCTGGGTTTATTCAACAGAAAACTCTTTGAGCCACAAACTAAATACCTTTGGGCAATGGGTTCCTCAAGTCAAACCTACTGAAGCAAAAGGGGAAGCAGAGGTGCAGAATCACACACTGTAATGGGATCAAACTCCCTCATGTAAAGCCAGACCAAGTGCTTTACATGTCAGAGCAGGGTCCTGTGTGCTGAACACTGCAAGGGCCACTCAGCATCACCAGGCCATATCCCCACATTACCTGCTTTTACCATCCTGGATCAAGACTGAGGCTCACACTAACTCACACAGGATACAATTCCAAAGCTCCCAATGGGCAAAATGAAAACCCTCACTGGTCCATGGCAATAACACAACCTGGCCTGACTTCTGCCACTGTATTAATCTTGAGGAGCAGCTCATTTTGACCAGTAAACAAGAGAACTGTGATTCAGAAGATAGAGGGAGAGACGTGCAAGGCTCAGGAAGCTGAGCTGAGACTCACCGTCCTGTCTGCAGCCACATGCTAATCCCACGTTTGGCTGATGGCTGTGTGCTGAGCTGCTCTGTTCAATATTTTGCATGTTGATTGGCTTGTTATTCACTTCTGCCTCTGCTGGAAGCCAGGCTAACCTGTGGGGGGAAGTGTGGAAAACAATTACAGTATATTGAAATGGTCATACAAGTGCAGTACACTGCAACACTTTACATAATTTATTAGGTGCTGCTACACGCACTGGCACTCACATGACAGAGATCTTAACAAGGCCAACAAATAGGACAACATCTGCATTCCTGTAAGAACATTTCAGATGAAAATTTAACATTAAACCAAAAGTGTACTTACTGCAGTACAAACACTGCAATCAAGTGGTCTGCCTTGACTTGTGATGTATTATGTTAACACAGTGTGGTTGCCAGAGTAAAACAGAAATGTTCATTACAGCAGCGATTAATTGCTTGCTATTTTTGAAAATTAACAGTTAATATATTTTTCCAAACCAATCCAATTCAGTTTTACTCTGGATTTTCATGCATCATTTCTTTATTTTTGTCCCTATTGTGCACACAAGGTCAATTAACTGGTAAATATAATTATTTTACAAACATAGCAAGCAGCAGTTATTATAAATATCAACTTATTTGCATGTTTCCTTGTTTCTGAAGAGAACAGTGATCTTACAGGTCTGAAAATCTTTGCAACTAATACAGTGAGATACTGGTTTTAAGTAAGTCTTCTGTTTCAGTAAGCATTCTAGTAAATATGCCATTTCTTAGATTAAAATCAGCAAGTAGAAGCTGGGTTGCAGATTTCAAAACTTGTCTCATTTGCATCTTCAAAATGGAATGGAACTGAAAGCTTTCAAGCTTTACCATTCAACTCCACAATTCTGCTGCTCTTTGTAAATGAAACGGAAAAGAGACGTATGTGAATATATCACACATTTCAGGGTAAATGAGTTTTTCCAATTGTAAATTAATATCATTGTTTGTAGTCACTTTCACAGCATTTCTGAAGTTGAAGCTGAATTCTGGCTGAATTTTGTGAAAGATTTGGGAAAACATGACTCACGAGATTTTTGCACTGGCAGACAAAGACTCCTTTCTGACTCTATTTTTGATTTCCAGGGTCTCTTTAAATAAAGAAGAAATTCAAGACGGAGGGACAATGGAGAACAACTACAAGGATGATTTCTTTTAAAAGGAGAAATCAAAGGACAGCACTCCTCATGTGCACTATATATGGCAATCCCTTTGTCTGAATATCGAGGGACTGGCTGGTTCTCACACACTGTGCTGAAACCGTGTGGCTAGAGAGGTTTTCCTCAACATATTTCTTGATGACAACTGCATGCTGTTGGATTTGTTTCAGTGGCTGTGAATCTGTGAGCCATGCATATTGTGCTCCATTTGCCACTTCACAAGAAAGAAAACATTTAGTGAGCTGATGGGAAGCAGAACACCTCGTTTGTGCTGATTGGGGTAGATGGGCTGATTTGTAGATTCACACATGCTGAGCTCCAGGCACTTTGAAAAAAATCTACATCGGGTGAATTTGAGATTTATGCCCCAGCCCCAACGCAATTCATGTGTTGGGGTGCTCCTGCTGAGACCCACCAAAGGGAGCTGACAGCTGCATACAGAGCACTGGAAACATTTTAAAGCTTGCTGTAAAGAAAATAGAGCAGTCTTCGCCTAGCAGGGAGGAAAATCGATGAGTAGGCACTTGGCAGTGGTGGCCAGCAGGAGGATGCTTCTGATGAATGCTGAGTCATTGATTTCCCTCCCTGATCAGCAGCAGCTGCTCCATTCACACTGCACAGCCTTCTTGCCACAACCACACGTGTCAGCAGGCTTCACTGCCATTAAAGCCAGAGGTATTAGCTGACAAGACACCCAATTTATGTATTTTTGGTTTCGATAGCACTACCTTACAATTTCTAAGTTGCTTCCCAGCTAGGGCACCTAAAAAGGCATTTGTATCAAGGCAGGAGATCCAATAGCACAGGCAGCTCACAGGTACAGGCAGTATTTGCACGACAGATGTGTGAATGTCACCCAAGCCCTCGGTTTCTTTCCTCACCAGGAGGCATAAATTTCATAAACTCAGAGCACAGTCAAGCAAAGAGGTTAAGAGATCATCTGAGAAGGTGGGCTGCAAGTCAGCACAAAGCTCACAGGTTTAAAGGCAGCAGAAATATGTGTAAATATGCAGATGGACTAGGCTCTGCTCGTGTGCCATGCCTTCAGTGCGTGTGGGACAACATGGTAAGGCTGAAGACCAAAGCATAATTGTAGTTTACAATTTTATCACAGTAAAAAAGCAACAGGTAAAACAGGTGAGACTACACTGAATGACTACAATGAAAGCATAGTCAGAGCAGGTTATTACAAATCTCAGCATTTGATGAGGATGTGTATATTTCTTAACATGTTCTATCATTTGTTATATTGCTTACACTGCCATAATTATTACTTAATAGGCTAATGTGTTTGTGTATCTGTTTGAATTGATCTCTGAGGAAGCAGTTTACACAAGCAGAAAAAAGAAGAGAAGGGGCTGTCATGAGATAAATGCTGTTTCTCAGGATTAAAATCGACTGAAATACACTATTTATAGTAAGGCACTTCACTGCTAGTAGCAATGCTGAGCCTCTACATCTCAGGTTCCATTCATGGCAGAATATGCATGACTTTGCCTCAAAAACACTCACAGAAAAAGTCATAGGTCAGGCTTCTGTGCTTGAACTGGTATTTCAGCAAAAGCTCACGTGGCCAGCCACAAAACCATTCCCCCTTAACTCTAGGGGTGTTTGTCCTCTGAGAAAGAGCCTCTTCACCACAGTGACAAGCCTGGATTCAGGAGAGCCCATAACTGGCAAACTGTATTTTCCTGGTTAATTCAGCTGCAGATTGAAAATTGCTCTTTTATAGTTTGCTCCTCGCTTTCATAAAGCACAAGCCTACTTAAATTCTCCTGCTTTTTCAAGTGACCTCATCTCCTGGCTTCAGTCAGTCCTTGTTACAGTTGCATTGAACTCAGTGCTTTCAATTTAAATAGATTTTGGAAAGTGTACACCACTTACAAACATCCACTCAGGTTGTAGTGTTTTTTGAGTTTATGAACTCTAAAATTTAGGCTAAACATCAGTGCCAGCACCTTTCCTTAGCCTTATCTCCCTACATTTCTGAAAGCCTGCCTTCATCCTGCTGTGCCTGGGGCAGCTGAGCAGGCTCCTCCTCATACCAGTGGCTGCATTAGCACAGAAGCTTTCAAGGATAACTGCTGCTCCTCGGGGAGCCCCAGAATAGGAGCAGGCAAGAGTGCTCTCATTCTTTTATTCCTTCACACATCTGGGGTCTGAAGTGTCTTAGGCTGTGCTAAAAAATCTGCTAACTTAAGAAACAAGCCTTTGAAATCAGATTGTCAGCTATATTGCAGGTAATGAGCTGTGTGACTCCTGAAATCATACACGTATCACTTTCCTTAAAATTGTTGACCAAGGGGATGAAAAAATACAAAACAGAAATAGCAAATGAACTCAAAAGTATAATGTGACCTGTCTCATGTCTGAATTTCTTTGGTATGATCCACATGGACGGAAATGACTTGCACATTAGCTGTTGCCACTGACACAAGCAGCAGTGTTCTTGAAGATCTCCATTTAATTTGCCAATGATTTTAGTAAAATCCCAACTTGGCAATCTGAAGGCCAGGTTCTGGTACTGACTGATGACCAGGTGACAAGGAATAGAAGAGGGATCAAATGAAAAATAAAGAACACAACAGATACTAAATAATTTCATTATTGACTGAAAAGTCAAGAACACTGTATTCAGGATAGAATTCAGAGAGAATAGAATAGAATACTTGGTGTGTAAAATGTTTTTAACCCTATAACCCTGATCAGAAGGGGATATGCTACCCATAAATAATAAATGTCCAATACATATTACACATATTGGGACACACAGTCCAAGTTTTGGATAACAAGAGGTTTCATTAAATAGACGTTCCAATGAACAAGATTCTGCAATGTTTAGATCATATCTAACTAATAAAATTAAAGATTTAGACATAATTAATATAGATCCAGACGTTTACCCAATTAAAATGAACAGGGTAGAAAGAATTGATTACATTCATTTCCTTATGAATGAAAAAAAACATACAGAAGAACATAGTGTTCTTCTAAAGATAATGTATAACTCTAACGCTTAGATGATAGAAATCTCACCTTATTTTTAATGTGAGATTACTACCAATCAGAAAAAATACATGTTATTACAATTAGTCAGTCAGATTGCTCTAATCAGCATATCAGTTGATGGAACTATGACAATTTACCATATCTGAGAATCTGCTCGTTATCTTCAACCAATGAGGAATACAGAATCAACATTTGTAAAGAGAAACACTTCCTTAGAGACACTATCAAACAAAAAACTTTTTCAGATGAAAAATGAAAATCAATGATAACACTGCAAAGGCTGTCACCATCACCAGTACTCAAACAGCCTCAGTATATGGAAAAGAAGAAAATTTATCTGAAAATAAATTCAAAAAAGGCTTCCCATTATGATGTGAAATTCTGAGAAGGGGTTTAAAATTTTTCTTGAGCTCTGAAATCAGATAAGATCCTTGAAAATAGACTTTATCTAGATGGGGTAACGTTTGGAGTCGTTGTATTGTGTGTATCCCTTTCTATTACATCCCTGAAAATAAAACCAGAGTACTCAAGAACAGCCCCAAATAGGCTGCCTTTTGGACATAGAAGACACCCTTAAAATATATTCCAAAAACACTCAAATGTTCAGAGAAACAGCTGTTCAATCTTATGTCATATCACTACACCGTTCTTGTTGCAAAAGACGGAGACCTTGCATAATGAACAGATTTTCCTGGCATGGTCCCCTGTCACTCCCATTGTCACCCTCTAACGTAGCTGCTGCATTAGCAGCACTTCTGTCTGACCACATATGCTGAAGATTATTTTCTAGAATAGTCTTTCACAGTTGAAGTCTCATGAATACTGCTGGTCAGAGCTGTCAGGAGCTTTCTTCACAGAAGATATAATCTCACTTTTAGCTAAAGACATCTGGCCAATATTTGTTAAAGCTTGTAGATTGGTTTGATGATGTGGGACTAGAAACTTTGTTGATATAAAATTGATATAATTGTAATATACTCAGCAGAGATATGCTGAATTAACATCAGTACAAAATATGTCCCTAAAAATGACAAGAGAGGAAGACATTAAGCAGGTTTGCATCTTTTAAAAACTGATTTAAACACAAAATCTTCACTTTCCCTAGATGTAACTTGGGAATATTCTAGCCCTTAAGCAAAGCTATTTGAAGGTACCGTCCTAGTGCAGATAAGAACCAAATTTGGCTCAATGTGCATTCACTGGATATGCTCCACCCTGTAGAAACACCTCTCCCCAATCAGCATGACAAAAATGTAGGACAGAGAGCAGACAGTACCAGTTCATTTTTGCTCACTTTTTAAAGCCTTCTTTGCAAGCATCTTTTCTCTCCCTCTGTGTACGTGCATGTGTCTACCCCTCCTCTTTCATTTCTTTTCTCTGTAGGGCATCGAAAGTGCTTTTCAGGTGGGAGGGCAGCAGTGTAAAATTGACTACCATTCTAGTCAATTTGCTTCAGCAGCCATTCCATGTGTAAAGCACTTTATAAGAGGGAAGCTTTTTAGACATGAAGACCAAGAAATCTATTCTTTTACAGCCACGAAGTCCCTGTGAAATCAGAGGTTTCAAGAACTCATGCGAGGATAGAATTTGGCACGAAACCTAGTGGAAAAAAAAAACCTATTAAGATCTTGCAATCTGTTTCCCCTTGTTTTTCTTATTAGCAGAAGGAAAATAATTTGTTCTAGAGAAGAAAGTCTTTATCCAAGAACTTCAAGCAGGTTGTACACAGTATGACTGGAGCACTTTTCACTGACTTCTACTGTCTGAAACCAAATTTTAGTGTTATTTTAGAATCAAAGAGAGCCTAGAGAAATACAATTATCTGTTTACACCCAGTTCATGTGTCTCATGCTTGGTTGAGTTGATATCATCCAGTGATAAGTACCATCCATTTTAGTCTTCTGGTGTTGACTGTTTTTCTATGACCTTACATAACTGTTACTTAACTCAGTATTTAAGCTGTAAAGGCTGTACCTTTAACCACTTTCACTTAATGTGTTGAGGGCTGGTGTTGAGGACAAACACAATTGTTCTTGTTGCTGTTGATCTGGAAGGAAGGTCGTTCTCACTGAAAACATGTGGTTGCTACTTGACATAGGAAAACCCAGCAGAGCCTTCCACGTGGCCAGGACAACATCAGACCAGTCAGATAATTAGTGTAACAAACAAGTCTTTTAAAGACAAACAGTCTCACTGATTCTTTTTCACAAATGCTTCAAGGCCATCATTTAAGAAAAATCCAAAACAACTACTCGTTGCCAAGTCCATCATGTAATCCCAATTATGGAAAATCTGCTACCAGCTAACCCAGAGAGCTGGCCAAAGAAAGAGTGTGCCAACCTGCATCTCAAAAATATGGATCAGGCCTCGGGAGGCTCTTAGAGAGTGATTTAAACCTACCAGTCAGGGCCAGCTCAGGGTAAGCAGAGAAACAAGTCTCCTGGAGAGATTCCTAAAGCTTCTCCCAACAGGTCAGAGAATGCTACAAAACTGGAAGGAACTTCAAGAAGACATGCTATGGCTACCCCAAGATGTCCTGACCTATATCATTCTCATTCAGACAGGCACTTTTTTCTAACCTCAGCTTAATGAAAAAAGGTAATGGTTCCACAGTAATTTGTGTTTAACTAGCTTCATTGTCAAAAAAAGCTTTTGCCTAAAGCTTAGCGAAACATTTTGTTTTGAGCTTGAATCACTCACTCTATCCTGTCCACAAGGTTATTCCCTTTGGCTTTGCACCAGCTTTTTTCTGTATTTGAAGACTGCTATCATGTTTCTACTCAGTGTTTTAACCTCTAGTCTAAACAACCCAAACCCTTGTAATCTCTTCTCATAGGTAGCTATATTGCTTTGTTCTGGTGCAACTGAGAATTAAACCTTAGAACCTTTCACAGCTGTGAGAGAGAATACTTCATTCATTTTGCAGACTGTGCTCCCTGAGGTTTTAGAACTCAAAATTTCTCCCCTTCACTTTTTTTTACACTAGTATGGCATTCCCCATTCATGTTCAAGCTGCAGACAGCTACAACTCCTTTCCTTTATGACTCTAAATTGGTTGACTGTTTCTCACTGAGTTGATTCTATGAATGATTCTTCTTGTCTAAATACAGAAAATGGACTTATTTTAATTGCATCCTGGGGTTTTTTTTTCATACCATCTTTCTAATTTGTAAAGATCCCTTGGAATTCTAATCATGTTCTCCCTATACCTGGAGTCTTCAAAGCTTTGTGGCATCTGCAAATTTAACATGAACATTCTTTATCCTATCAATGAAGCCACTAATGAAAACATTTAACAGTATCTGGCTCAGGACAAATCCATGTGGAACCACATTTGATATACTCTTTTCTATTTCCATTAAATCATTGGTAACTCTTCTTTGACTTTGGTTTCCCAGCTCATTTTGCTAATACTCCATAGTAGATCTTCTTCTAGATCTTGTTTTTCCAGCTTGTTTAAGACAATGTTATGTAAAACAAGAATGCTTTAAAGCATCTCTAAAGTTAAGATCTATAGCTTCAAGAGACGGGATAGAAACACAGTTCCTAGCTTTGTGCCTGCAAAGAGCCCTTCCTGAGCAGTTTTACACCCGGGGGTGTTATCCCTTCACTTGCCCCAACTTTTTCCTGCTGTAAGAAAATCACATCCAAGGAAAAAAAAAACAAACATGGAGCTGATACAGAAATTCATGGAGTAAGGAGTGGTATGAAGTATGGAGATCGAGTTATAAAGGTGTGCTGTCTCTGAGTATATTCTGTCTCTGAGCATTCCTTCATACCCTTCAAGGAAAAATATTTTAACTAAAGGTCCCACCTTTTAATTGTGGAGGGATTCTGCAGGTACGTGCAACAAAAACTGTTACCTCCCAACCAGTTCATCCAATATAGCCAGTTCCATCAGTTCTACCTCCTTCACCCCTACCAGGGCTTGAGACAGGGAGTATCCAGACCCAGACTTGTGCACTAGCTTGGCCCAGCTGGGTGATCAAAGGAAGGAATGTTGGCCTGAATTTCCTGGGTTACGTGCATTACATTAGGCCCTTATCGTTACTTTGATGCCAGTTTTTGTGGTTTAATTATATACTAAGAAGTATTCTTAGGTAAGCTAGGAAGAGCTGTCCTTATGACTCAACCAGCTTCTTTTTGGCCAGCTGACTGTACATTTAATTAACATCCTGGGCATCAGTTCTGCAGTCCTACCCCAGGCAAATCTCCCATCAAAGTGAATGGGAGTTACCATCTGTGCAGGGCTGAACAGAGAGTCAATAGAACAGCACCACAAGTTTGGGCAAACAGTCAATCTTTATGAATTTTTCAGTCAAGCTGGTAAACTGTTTTTAGATTAAAATATTCCTTTTCATTTGAAGAGATTAGTTTTTTCCTTAACTAATATGTTTGAGTCATTTGTAAGCAGGATATTGGTGAAAACATTAAGAGAAGTCTTTTGTATTCAGTCTTTTAATTTGTATTCCTTCCTTGGTGTGGGGACATTTGAGCAAGGTGCATCTCATAGAAGCAGTGCATATGTACCACATCAAGTGCAAAGAAGAAAAGTTACTCTTTTGACATAGACAACTGTGCATGAAAAACTCCAAGTGGAAAGATACACTCCAGTCAATGCCCAGAGCAGCAAACCATGAGGGTGTTTAAATGTTTGGTAGTAGGCTAACATTTCACCCATTGAACTTCATGGTAAATCTGCTCTCAGCTTCATAAAAAGAGAAGTCAATTCTCAATAGTTCTGAAGCACTGTCCCAAAATTTCAAATTCTGCTACTGGATAACCTTAACCAGAAATTGGTACTATAAAATCAATTTAGTGATGGGTCATAACCATTTGGATCTTTCACAACACTGACTTTAAGAGACAGCATAAGAACACAGCAAATCCATGATGCTATTAGAGACTTTGGGAAAAGCTCAGTGGGATTTAGAAGAGCTGAATCTCATGCTAACCTTTGCCTTTCCCGATTCAATCTGATTTTGCTGAGTTTTTCCCTCGTTAAACTCTCCTCACCTCAACACAACCTCATCCCTCAAAGACTTACTGACTTCCCACACCAGTCACAGCTCTGCTTCACTTCTGAGATGTCTTGGAGACAAGAAGGTGAGGTTGAGAGGGACAGAGAAGCAGCACAGCTTGCCTCAAGCACCAAGTCACTGCTCTGGAGCTGCAGCAGAAGGGCTGGAGCAGCAGCCAGACTAATGCTTTGAAGGGGACAGAAATGGGCTGAAGACCAAAGAACAGGATATAACACTTCTACTGCAGCATCAGCACAGCCCAACAATGCTGTGTATGCAGCATGCCTGATGCACATGTTGCTTTGGGGGTTGTCTGATGTGTTTCTTTTAAGAATCTGGTGAAACCCGGGTGCAGACCCTGCCAAGCTCAGAAACATAATTTGGATTGAAAGAATTTGTCATGCCTTGCCTCAGAAGGCAATAACCTTAATTTTGTCCCCAACCACAGTGGCCACAAGAAATAGCAGTAAACTGCATCTGTGATTCAGGAGAGAGTAAAAACTATAAGAAAAGAAAATCAGTGATGGGCCAAAAATATCTGCACTGGAAACATACATACACAGTATCTCACATGTCTGGCAGAAAGGCTGTTCTTTGGCAGAAATAACAGACGCTGGTTTATTTTGTGGAACAGGAGACAGAAGAGATTTTTTTTTCATACTGAAATGATCAAAGAATACATTTAGCTTTTCGTTTTCTTGGTACTGTGTTTAATTGGGGCAGGGGGAAATCGGGGTGGGGGGAGAATTTAAGAATCTGGTTGTCCTTAAAGAAGGTTTTCAACCTAATACTTTCAGCAGTGAACTGTGCTGGGCAGAAATCTATCTTGCACTTGTCACATCAATATTAAATTATCTACTTTTTTTTTCATTTTACAAGGGAAGATGTGAGCAGAACATTACTCAGCTGTCAGGATACAGGGCTGTGCTGCTGAGCAGAGTAAAGTGAATATATTCTACAATGCTGCAAATCCAGCACAAAGGTATTGGAGGAGGGATTTGTGTCACCAGTTTTTCCTCCTGTGTTCCTGGAAGGCAGTTTTCAGTAGGCTTTGTTTTGACTGCTTTTTGCTATGGTGATATTTAAACGTGATCAATGGCCCTTTCTTCTGCAAAAATAGTGTCTCCTGACTACAACCTTACAGATAAGGGCTGGAAAAATATTTTTAGCTTTCATCAAATACAAACTGACCAATGTAAAGATACTGTGATGACTTATACAGATGGTCCTTGCCTAAATACCAAAGGTTAATAAAGAACAATCCTTGCAATTCAGTTTTTACTATGTTTTGCATGCATTTTGGCACATCCAAAAATTAGCAGGTTAGAAAGAGCATTAAGACAGATATTAAGAACATTATAGATATTATATTCATGCCTCCCTAGACTAGATATATGATAAAACAGAGAGAAGACCACAGAATTTCCTGATAATTCCCCACTTTTATCTTGAAATCTGACCTCGTGGGTCTTAGACTTTGCTGTAATCAGTTTTCCCACTTACAGGAATAGTTATTTAAAGGAGAGTCTTATATTCCTTGCTAGGACAATTTTAGACCACAGAATGGTAAGATTTGCAGGGTTCAAAAAATGCCAGAAAGCTAAACCTGAGTGACTGAACTGTGACCATAGAGAGTAGACAGGGAATATGCTTAGGGTCAGCTAAAAATTACATTATAGAAAAACAAATGCTGAAAACCAAGTAGTTCCTGTGCCTATCACTTCCTTCCAATACATTTGCACATCAGCAGTGCTTTTTGTTACATTTCTCTGACTGTCAAGGTGTTACTGTACTTCTGGGTATGGCAAGAAGTTGAATCAGAGCTCTTTTACGTGAGAAAGTTACATAAATTGCCCAAATAAAAATAAAAAGTCATATTACAGTGTGCTGGCAACTTTTCATTGTATGCATGTACTCAGCATACTGCAGAGTAACCTCCCTTTATGTTGACTACTAGCTGAGAATATCAGAATGGGATGATAATACTATTCAGTTAGTGCTGTCCACATTTAAAGCCTCATATATCACCAGACAGAAAAATCGCAGAAGACAAACGAAAGAAAAGAGGAAAAAAGCAAATTTGCTCCACTAAATAAGCAAGGAAACACAAAGGCAAAATATCAAATAACAACCCTGAGACATTTTCCATAAAAATACAGACAATCCCAACTCTTAACTCTGTTCCCAACTCCCACCCTGGTGAGTCACTGTGCACGAAGGGCTGGACATCATTGGTGTGCCAAGAACACGTTTAATCTAGAATCTGCAGGCTGACACCAGAGGTGCAAGAGGTGCATACAATGCACTTCCCCAGCTCATTTTCAACAGGGGAAAACACCAAATCAGCTGCCAAAACGAGTGCAAATCTTCAGTGTCATCAGAAAGCGCTGAACTTGGGCTATGCCGTCTGTCCCGTCTGCTGGGTTTCCTTTCCCCTCTCACAGATTCCTTTCAGCAGTTGCACTTCGTGTGGCATTGGGTTACACAGAAGCCTGCTCAGCTCTTGTTTGATCTTGTTTGTTTACCTCAGTCGTGTTATAAACACTAAATCTGTTTGCCAGCTTCTGACAAGTGCATCCATTATTCTTTCCTTCCAGCATCCTAAATGCTGGCCACAGAAATGCTGCTGGTTTCTAGTTTCCATTTTCTCCTTTGACAGAAACAGCTACAGAGGTTTATGTGTAATTTGACTTCTACACTTCACCAAGTTTTGCAGTCCCTTACTTGAATGCTGAATATGGAGACAGGTATAACTTTTAGCTTTTTTTTTTTTTTTTTCAACTATTTCTGTGGAATGAAAAGGCAAATTGACAATTTGAACCCAACTATGTAATTCATCTCAGCTAGGGGTAAGTTGTAGCAAAATACCTTGAGAAAGGAAAATAGGAGGCAACACATCTCTTCCTCAACTAGATGTTTTGCTAGGAAAAAAATAAACTTCCATCTTTCAAATGAACTGTCAGTCAGGAGGGTCCAGGCTGATACCCACTGCCCTGAGCTTGTTAGTTCTGAGGATGCTGCTGAAGCACCCCGTGAATGAGCTTTTGGAACCACACTAACAGTGCATCCCTGGACCACCTCCAGCTTCCACTTGTGCCACAGGCATATCTCATGGATGTCTGCCTTTCAACATTTCTCATTTAGCTGTATTCCAAAACTGAGGAGCAGCCTTTTCCCTTAAAACAAAGGCAGAAGTTACCAGAATGCTGTTTGATAAAAAGAACATTCTTCTGTACTGCTGAACATCCTGCACTACTAATAAATTCATAATGAGAATAAAAGGTGTTCAGCTCAGTGGGGAAAGGATAGATCCTTGTACTTCTTATAAATATAGATACATATTTTACAAAGATCATTTATAAGTCAGACCTAATATCTCTTTGCACCTTCTGTAGTAGAATATTTGAGACAATGAAGAGGATGTAATTGGTCTTTATGCCATACAAGAAACCTCCCACCTACACTCACTTTCTGTGAGACTGCTAATAACCAGCATTCTAAGGAAAGCAGCATCTTTATCTGCCTTGGAGAATATTTCTATGTATCAGGGTATTTCAAAAGCATTTCAAAGCCACGCAGCAAGATCTCATTCCAACACTGACTCTGACTTTTGTGGCAGCAAGAACTGGACTCTAAGATTCTGCCCAGTTTGCAGAAGCAGAAAACTTTTTCAAAACCTGCTCTCTGAACTGTATCAATTCAGGTATTTCCAGTCCTTTATGCCACAGCTTGGCAGAGCCACTGGAAGCAAGAATGCAATGAATGGATCTTCTTCACTATTAGCCTTTTGCCCAAGATATTCTCCTTACTATTTGATTTTTCTTCCTTTCCATGCTTTTCTTTAGCTTAAGAGGCATCAGCTGCTAGACTGTGGATGCCCAGGACCCCGTGTGGCATTATGGAGTGTTGTGCTAAAGCTCTGCAGGCTCATGTGACAGTAATTCCCCCCTCCATGCACATACAGTGCATGGATCTGTCTTGACAACCACCCTAAAATCTCCCAGAGCTTCCCTTCAAGACCTCAAGGGAGATATCTTCACAGTTCATGTGCCTTATCACTATTATTTTCAAACAATGTGGTATGTGGAAGTAAAAGTCCTGTCCTCACACAAGGGAGACAGGCAGTAAAACCAGAGTGCCACTGTATGGATTAAGAGAAAGGTGAAAAAAATTGAGATAATGATGTTAACCACAGCACTTGACAAAACACAGTAATGTCCCTAAAAAAACCTCACCTAACACCTAATACCTAATGTTTTTATCTCAGTAAACAAAATTCACACATGTAGTTATTAAAATTAAATTATTAATAAAAATTAGATACAGCTGAACTACAAATGACAGGACTTAACTCTCTCTGTTCTGTCCTACTGATGGAATTGCTCGTGGTTTTACATCCCACTGTGATTTTTTAGGTCACTTCAGTTGTTTTGGAAAAGGACTGTATTTTTACTCATTTAAATGTCATATACATGTACTTATTTACCCAGTAAATAATAGGAAGAGTTTCTGATAATCTGGGAAATCCTATAACACACTGTTTATGAACTCTACTTGAAGCTGAGGAGGGACCAAGAAAAACACTGAAAAGGACAGTTTCCCTAGGAGGAGAAAAGTATTTTTTAGTCTGTAAAACTCCTGACACTGAAAGAGGCTGACTGGAAAGGTCAGAGTGCCACTGTATGTTTGAAGGAGAGGGCCTCAGCTAAAGAGGTACTTAAAGAGAAAAAACTCACAAATCCTGGCAGGACATATACCCAAATCCTAAAGAATAACTGTAAGCACTTAAGGCAGCCACAGAAAATGTCAGGGGAGAGCTGAGTGTTCTATATGGATATGCCAATTTTTCATGCTAAAGCAAAGAGGATTTGCCCTTAAACTCCCTGTGCACGAAGTGGTGACATCCTTGTCCGTGTTTGTGACACTGTCTGTGTTTGTGACTGGCTGAATGCAGTCCATCAGATGAAGGACAGGAGAAAAGAGATGATGAACCTCGGCAAGAAAAGGAGACTCAGAGGTGACCTTATCACTCTCTATAACTCCCTGAAGGGTGGCTGTGCTCAGGTGGGGGTTGGTCTCTTTCTCCAGGCAGCAACGGACAGAACAAGAGGACACAGTCTCAAGCTGCGTCAGGGGAAATATAGGCTGGATATTAGGAAAAAGTTTTTCACAGAAAGAGTGGTAAAGTACTGGAATGGTTTGCCCAGGGAGGTGGTGGAGTCACCATCCCTGGATGTGTTTAAAAAAAGACTGGATGTGGCACTTGGTGCCGTAATCTAGTTGAGGTGTTGGAGCTGGGTTGGACTCGATGATCTTGAAGGTCTCTTCCAACCTAGAAATTCTGTGATTCTGTGATTCTGCTCCTGGAACTTCAGGCAAGGGGGGCTGAAAGACTCTCCTTTGAAGCAATGATGGCAGATGGAGTATGTCTGCCAGAGAGGATGGCAAAGGTGGTGCCTGGAGCACAGTAAGTGATCCTGGGGAAGTTTGGAGTCCTGTCTGTGGATCCAGACACAATCCAGTGAATTCTGAATTTCAGCAATGTTACCAGAGCTGTGCAACAATCCTCACCAGCAGTGCTGCTTGTGAATGTGCACAGAAAACTACTGTCCAGACATGGAACAACACTTTGGAATAACTGCTTGGTGTCTCCAGAAAGAACTGATTAACTTGAGCAGCTCCACCTTCCTGCAATTACAAAACATCCATGAAATTCAAACCCCACAGAAAAGCATGAATCTGAATGTTCAGAAATACTTGGGAAGAGGACAATTACTTGGCCATTTTCTAGAAAGTTTGAATTGTAATTTAAATTAATGGAGTGCCTTGTGAGTCACACAATTATTTTCCAACATATAATCATCAGGCATCCATCCCGTTTGTTTAAGAAATTTTTTTAGATTTCCTAGTGAAAGAAGAAAACAGTAAAAACCCTAATCTAACATCAAAAAGCCCCACAGTGCAGTTCTCAGCATCACTGCACAGCTCCTCTGCCTGCACAGCACTGTTTCATTTCTCTGGGCCAGCCTCCACATCAGGAGGCCGTAGCCAAAATCAGGATACTCACTGTCACATCCCACAGTTACAAACTTCACCAAATTCAGCCCCAAAGCTGCTTCAGCAGAGCTACATTTGCTGGTGCTTGTGCACAGCACTGCTGCTACCGAGACGTTTGATATTGAAATCTCACATATGCCCTTTGTTCTAAAATAATTAGTGATTGTAATTTTGTCCCAGGCTGTGCACTGTCTACTCAGACACCACACAGAACCCATGCCTGTGCCATCTGCAAGTACATTTGAACAAGGGAGTTTTGAGCACCTGCCAGAAAGCAGAATATCAGCAGAAAAAATACATTTACTCAAAGAGAATGAAAAATTTGCATGGCAGCAGAAATAAACCAAACGTTGCCATCACCATTATGCTGCTGAAGTGCTATTGTAAATGTGCATTGATTGTTTGCTCACTGACAGCAAACAAGAAACAGGCTGCTTGTGTGAGAGCAGGATACAGCCTCTTCAAAGAGAAAAGGAGCCTCTAAAATATCGAGTCAAACTGCTAGGAAATGCATCTGTCCACTTTTATTTTTTAAGCGAGAAAAATAAGTGGATTTGATAATTAAAAAACCCCAAACAAACAAACAAACAAAAAACCAAAAAAACCCAACCAACCAACCAACCAAAAAACCCCAAAGCAGGCTTTTCCCTGGAAGTTCCTGAGAAAAACTGCGTTGCCCTTAGAGCTTAATTTTTTTTATTACCATCTATAATTGTTTCCCAGGGTGCAATCACTCACATGTAGCTGGAACAGTACTGACTGGAGAATGTCTCCTATATGGGCTTTATTTATTTTTTCCAGAGAAGGGAGACAGAGGCCTGAAGCCATGATTTTGTCTTCATTCTGTGTGCAACATATCTCAAGGACAGAGCACTGGACTGTAAACAAAAGGGACAGCTGTAAGGTCATGAACATTCCTGGAAGCCTATTATACACAAATACAATGTGGAAAGAATATGGAAATCAGACTGAGCTTTAGCAATATTCATTTTATGCAGAGTTTTACATGTTTCTAAGAACCCAAGCTATTTCAAATTCTATTAGATCTTTTGTGTTGTATCATTTAATGTATTACAAAGCAGCTTTAGCTAACAGCAGAGGTGGGGGAGAAGTACAAATCTCACAGCAGAGCAAAAAAACAACCTTCTTGAGTCAAAATGTTGTCTTTTTGGAAACAAAAAAGTAACCCTGTATAAAAATGGGAGTTTCAGTGCTAACTACACTATATGGAGACAACTGAGGAGGTGTCAACCTGAAAGAGATCAGAAATGTTACCTATGTGCTTTGTAAGTTATTTTAGTCCTGCCATCTTCCATTCTGCTTCTAGGCTGATCCTTTTACACTTGTCCTTTAAGTAAATAAATAAATAATGATAAGAAAAAGGCCCTAATATTAACAGTTTCATGATTGCAGGAAAGGACAGAGATCCTGTGCAGCATATTGGCCTTTTTTTGGTTAGGTTTTGTTGTTGGTTTTGTTTTTTGGGTTTTTTTTCTGCACAGGGTAATATTTTCAAGACATGTTTTTCCCTGCATATTGTGCTTACACAGACTTTTTGGTGGTGCTCCAATAGAAAAACGTCTGCATGTGCAGTTCTAAAAAGCTTTTCAGCAATGTAAATGATTAAAGACACAGGGACTCAAAACCATACAAATGCAGTGAAAAGCAAAATCCCTGTTGGCTGCTGTACACGACTGAGTTATGCATTGCTTTCTCCTTATCTTCATTAAAGTTTGCACAGGAAAATCATTTTCTGTGATCCCTCTTCTGTGTCAAATGCTCAGCCATATTCTCTGTCCAAAGCACTCACTCCTCATGCAACACTCACCAACTCCTCAAGTCAGTATGGGGACTAGAATAAAATTAAATGGATATTCTAAATTCTTCAGCCTTTGGGTTATCACATGTGGCTTTTGGCACTGCAATTCCACGAATGATTCCCCATGAATCCTCACCCATTCTTTTACTGGATATTATGTGCCAAGAATGACACGATGTCAAGTTAAAAAAATACATAAATCTCTCACCTGCTCCTAATAACTCCCCCTTCCCACCTAATCCTTTTGAAAGAAGAGATAGTCACAGTGAGCTCACAGTGAGCCCTGAAGGTCAACAATCTTGAATTCCACTGGAGCAGCACGAGCAGCAAATTCCACAATTAAGAACTAATAGAGGAATGTCAGAGTCCCACGTGATTTCAGTGGTTGTAGTCCAGGTTCAACTCCATGCATGAAAGCCCTGCTTGTTAAAAATCAACACAGCAAACCACCCCTACCAACAAACTGGAGGCCAATCCCTCTTACAGATGGCAGAATCCTATTCTTCAATATTGAGCTAATATTTATTTGTTGCTGCAGCATCAAGTCTGTGTGACAAGCATATGCCAAAGTGCCAAGAACCTCCAAAGACAGCACCTCTTCTGTTCTGGTTCCTCCCCAGCTAACAATTGGCATAAGGAATGCAATATTGTTTCTGTAAGAGCTGAACAGTGAGAAGTGACCTGCATAGTCTTCGACAGACGGAAAATCACAAGCAGAAAATTCATTTCTCACTGAAATTCATTTCTCACCACTATTTTTTTTTTTCCTTTGTTACCATTATAATAAAATATTTTCTATTTGAAGGAGGTCTCCTGGATCCACACATCACAGGCAGAGGCTAAGTATTTTATTGGCACTTCCTCCTTTAGCAGCTGCTCAATCCAATGAATCTGTCTGCTCTACCTGCTCTGCACCACTCCCAGTAAAATGTGATCAGCAGATAAATGGGAGAGCAAGAGGGAGGAAGCAGCAGAGATGGTCTCAGTGCCAGCAGCTATCAGCCAGGCAGGTTTGTGTGCCATTAGGAGAAAGAAATACAAAGTGCTCTTTCTGTATGCTCGTCTTTGTATTAAAGCAAAAGCTCCAGGGAGTAACTTAAAATCAAAGGCTGACAGGGCACAGTGAATCTGAACAGTTACCAGACAGCTGGGGAAGGAGAGGCATGCAGGTGCAGAGTGGAAGGAGGAGAGGAAGGAGGAGATGTAGATACAGAAATAAAGTTGAGCATTAAAGTATAAATCCACCTCACCTCTTCATCTTGTTCCAGCAGATGCTGGCAAACAGGCTAAGTTTAGTTATTTTAGAGTTTTTCTGAACTCTGTTGTGATGCAAAATTGCTTTCAGCATGTCAGAGACATGTGTGTTTTCCTTTTTTTAATTGTCCAAATCTGTTTAATGAAGCCAACATAACCAAGCATTTGGAACTCCCAGCTAATATACCAAAGGGCTGAGGCAATCTGAGTGGATTTACTTGCAAAATAGTCCCTGCTTTATTTGCTTTCTGTGTTAGGAGTCCAGTGCCACAGAGGACTTGGCAAGCCTACAGTGTTCAGTGTTTATCATGAGGAACTGGCTTTTTCTTTCTTCCCAGGACACAATGTTGATACAGAGTGAATTCAGTACTGAAACAATGCCTCAGGATGACATTAACAGACACTGCTGTGGCATATGAAATCTTTCAATATTTATTCTGTTCATATTCCCAGCAGTAACAATGTAGTTAATAAATTCACCTGAAGTCTCCACTAGAATTTTTCATTTCCCATTCTAAGCTGTTTTAAAGTGCTCCTGTGCACTTTACCGTAGCTGCTCTCTTTTGTCACAAGCATGATTTCATCTTGAGTGGAAGAGTCTGATCCCTGTAGATCCCAGAATTACCATATCCTACATACTAATCAAAGTTTGTGAATCTACTTAAGATTATAAGATTAAAGTAACCTAAAAGTTTGAAGTATAAATATACATGTATTTATTTTTAAAAAGAGCTGGAACATGTTGGCAGTCTTAGAATTCACACTATTTTCTTGTTGGGTCAATAGAAAAGGATTTTCTCGGCTGATATTTGAAACAGACTGCTGCTAAATCCTGTGCAAAGTCTGGAATGCATGGTGCCTACATGTGCTTACATTTTTTTATATCACCAAGATCGCTAATTACACGGCATCGCTTATTTATTTATAACTGCATGACTTTGAAGCTCTGATGCCTATGAGGTTCCAAAATCAAGTACAGCTTCAACACAGGTACCTGCTTGTGGATGTAAGGACCTGAGCAGCAGGGAACTGGATCATCCCAGGTCATTTCAGGAGCTCATCTGAAAGCAGTGTGACCAGCAGGTCCAGGGAGGTGCTCCTCCCCTTCTCTCCTGCACTTCTGGGACCCTGCCTGGAGTTCTGCACCCACCTCTGGGACTTCCAGCATAACAGAGATGTTGGGGTGAGTCCAGAGGAGGCCCCAAAGATGCTCCAGGGGCTGGAGCAGCTCTGCCATGGGCACAGGCTTGGAGAGCTCGGGGTGTTCAGCATGGAGAAGAGAAGGCTCCTGGCAGACCTTAGAACACTTTCCTGTGCCTAAAGGGGCTACAAGGGAAATGGTGAAGGACTTTCTGCAGGGGCATGGAGTGATAGGACAAAGAGGAATGTTGTCACACTGCAAGAGGGTAGGTTTAGATTAGATATAAAGAAGAAATTCTTCCCTGTGAGGGTGGTGGGGACCTGGAACAGGTTGACCACAAAGCTGTGGATGCCTCCCCACTGGAAGTGCTCAAGGCCAGGTTGGCTGGGGCTCTGAGCAATCTGGTCTAGAGGAAGGTGTCCCTGCTCATGGCCAAAGGTTTGGAATGAGATGGTCTTTAAGGTCCCTTCCAATCCAAACTATTCTGAGATTCTAAGATGATTCAATGATTTCATGCATGGAACACGGCAGGTCTTACTTTGTATCACACTCCAGGTTATGATAAAAAATTAAAAGCGTAGACTAAAACCCTCTCCTCTTTTAACAGTCATACCCCCACTTGCTTCTGTGGAGCAATGCTAATTGCTGAAGAACTGACCACATTTTAAAATTCCCAACGAAAACCCACGTAGGGTTTCACCACTGGGATCACTGAACGCTGCGTCAGTGTGTGGGCTGGATGTGAACAAAAGGGTTTTCTTTAATACACGCTGAAAATGGAAACCGTCATTAGCGATGATGTTCTGACTGTGAGGCATCTTTCAGTGACAACTTTTACAGAGGGAAGTGAAGAGATCTGGCCTAACAGTGAATTCAGGGGGTTTTTAAAGCACAAATCCCATAAAGAAATCCAATGACTGTTACTTGGTGTCCTACCTGCACCTCAAATAAATATACTCACTTGAGGTGTTCACCTCATGTTTTCTTAGTGCAATATTTATCATGAAAAAGCACTTAGGGACTTCAGCACACGTACATGTGGTTATTTGTATTTGTATGACATTTACAGTTAAATGTGTGTGGATTGATTCACCCTGACTAAACTAAAATCATCCTTTAAACTGAGCGAAACAAAAGTTTCAGAATAAAATTTCACTGGGGTTTTAGGAACTGAGGAATACTACAGGTTTAAATTATAACTTGGTAAAAGGTAATTATCCTTGAGGAGATGCTTCCTCTAAAAGCTGTTCCTATCTTAAAAAAAATTGTCGTATTATAATCTCTCAAATATATGTATTATAAATTTAAAAGACTATTTAGTGAGAACTTCATGTGCTCTGATTCTTAATTTACATTGTAAATGGATATAAAAGGGATATATTGTGAATTTAAGTCAGGACAAAAATCATGCAAACATGAAAGGGCGATTTCAAGAACTGTGTGAAAAATTTCTTCCACTTCTTATTAATCATATATAATCATACTTCTTCCATTTGTTTTACATCGCTGTCAATTTGAATAGACTCAATATCCCATTTTTACAGACCCTTCCCATTGCCAAGCAAAAGACAAAATGTTATTAAAGATGGGTTCAAAACCTCTGCAAGATCAGTGGATTTAACAGCAACTGCAAAACAACTTACATTTAAACTCTTACTACATTAAACCTCAAAAAACTTCGGCCCTGCATAGATTTATTGGAAAGATACAGAATAATGCAAAAATATTCAACAAACCTATTTCAACACACATGTTTTTAAAAGAAGTTTTGTGGTAAAGACTTCTGCCTGTTGTGGCAGTTCTTTTCTCTGTTCCTATTTAGATCTTTATGACAGGGGCACAGCAAAATGCCAGCTAATGAATGAGAATCCACATTATTTTCACTGGTTCCCCTATGATCAGTCCCATATAACTGAAATGTGTTTTCCCAGCCAGGACTTGACTTTCACATAAAAATATCAACTCTGCTATATTCTGGTCACATACTGATCCTGGTCTTTTTACATCTTCTCTTTAACTAGGTACACAAGCTATGGTTCTAATTGAAGAACTAGAACTGCTAACTCTAGGTTGTTGTGCTCGTTAACCTGTAATCTAAATACAGGTTAAAATCTAAAGGTTTCTTTAGCAAATTTTCTGTATCTATCACCAGGAATGAAATGCGTGCAGACTTCACATGTGACTTTCCACTCACTTCCAATTTAATAAAAATAGAATCCCTGAGTGTTTGAATGTACAGTTCCCACTTTGTTTCTAAATTTGGGGCATTACTTTAAATTATTGTTTGAAGCATCTCTCCCTTAAGGAGATCAGAAGGAAAAAGGACAATGTCGAACTGTAAAGTCGTGATTGTGGGGGAGTTTTCTTTTACTCAGTGTTCTGTTCTGTTTTGTGGCATTGCAGAATGCCATGATTTGTTGCATCCTACTGCAAGGTGAAAGGAAACCTCATCATCTGATCACCACTGTATCTTTACAAGCCCTGAAGATAAAGTATGGAAAATCTATAACTGCAATGTTATGTCTGTTGCTGCTGCGCTCTTTATTAATCAATCAATGCCTCTCAACAAAGCTCTTTCAGCCTCCTCCTGTAGCAGTTAGACCTATAATCAGCTAGACAAAACCAGTTCAGAGATGCATCCTTTGTGCTTCCATGTAATTTACATACACTAAAAAAATCCCTCAGTGTGCTATTCATAACATATTATGTAGTATAGAACACACCACATTATGTGCTATAATCACAGCCATTACTTAAATTGGCTAAAACGTTTTTGTACATTCTGGAGTAAATTTCACTATTAAGACCAAATGGATTAGATCATTGTTTCCCTATTTCCTCCCTAAGTAAAACACAATTGTTAAATAAGTCCCTGACCTTCCTGTGCATGTAAGGTAGGATGAGAGCACTGTTACAGAAATGATTGTTGTAACAATTTGTAAACATTTGCACCCGATACCCAGACACCTTCTGGCTAATTTTTAACAACGAAAGGGATTTTTCTGTATTTCTGAAACTGAAAAACGGTCATCAGTGGAGCAAAAGGCATCCTGTGCTGCATCAATAGGAGCTTCAGCTGCTGCCATTACGGTGCCATTTCAGACACAGGATCGATTCACTCTCTCTGCTTCACCCTGGTTCTCCAGGGGCCTGCCTCACCTGAATTTAGCCTGGTCATTTTCACCCCCTACTGTTTTAATAAAAAGTCAGATTTGAAAGAGATAGCACTGCAGCTAGTGACTGCACACCACATTTTGCTTTGTGGTTTTTTGGGTTTTTTTTTTTTTTTGGAGGTGAATAGTCCAGAAGGGAAGGAGCCTTCATTTCACCAGCTCGTCCACCTTGTGCAGCCCCTGCACAGGAGGGTCAGCAGATCTGCAGTGATCAGAGCTCTGGCTCAGCTGCACAGAGCCTTGCAAAGAAAGTCATCTGTTAAGTACTCAAGGAAAGATTTATTTAGAAAGCTTCTGTAGGAGGCCAGGGATGTGGATACAAAGGGTGACAAGTCCCAGGTGCTCTACTTGTTTTCAGGGCAGGAGCAAGGCTTACAGTGAGCTGGGTTGCTCTGGAAAAGAGGTAGGAAGGAGCTTGGTTGCAGGTATGTTGTCTGACTCTTACAGAAATGTTGGGGAGCAGTGAAGTTTTACTTTTAGTTAAAAACTCCTATTACACTTCTATAAGCTTTTCTGCAGATGTCAGCACAGATGTAAGAGATTATTTTTGTCCCACTAAAATCAAACATCTGGCTGATAGAGGAGATGAGAGTACCTCAAATAAAAAAAAGAGGATGTTAAAGCATTACAAGAAATGTGTATCTCATACAAACCGAACTATAATACGCTGTGGTCACAACATGTATGACTATGACCACTCAAACAGCTGTTTAGGCATTTTGATACAAAAATAACATACAGGACTTGCCTAAAATTTAAATCCCTCCTTTTATAAATACCTCTATTTTCAACTCCTTGAAATAAGTTGTGATGAAATAAAAAGAAAAAAAGCTAGAACAGTACAAAAGTTGAGATCAGAGAGACTTTCTTCCTCTATATTTTCATATCCCACTTCCCTTAATAGTATCTGAAAATGTGAATTAGGCTGGTTCCTTTGAGAAATTCATGGTGGCACATACTCTTATCAAGAGTCTGAATTCTTAGGAACCATCATTGGCTACAAGTGGAATAATACACATTCATTTTGATTTTTTCAGCATGACTCTAAGGCCACTAACTACCTGAGTTCAAATCCACATACTCTGTGAACGGAGAGCAAAAGTGTGAATCACCAAGCTAAAATCTCATTTTTCAGACACTAAACTTCCTAGCATCACTTATTAGCAGACACAAAGCCAACAAAATATTTCACCCTCCAATTCCAGTTTCCAAATGCTATCTAGCAGCATTTTGATCCTCAGTGACAGAGACTACTGGAGAGCACACCCCACAGAACATTGCTCCTAAGAAGAAATTCAGAACGTGGGCAAACTGGGACAACACGCCCTCTAAAATATTGCTAAGCTTCCCTTCATTCCTGTAAGGTCTTAATCTCAGTTTTGATCAGAATAAGCCAGAATTTTGTGGAAGTCTGAATCCAGTTCTCTGCTTTGTAGTTGAGGTCCATATTTACTGATGCAAACACAGCACCTGAGTTTTGATTCAACTGAATCTATAATATCCATGTCATTGTCACAACCCAGCACGGGCTGTATGGGGGAGTGTGGCAGTAAGACTGTCCCTGAGGGTGAGCTATATTGGATGTAACGTGCTGCAGAGAGCTGTATCCAGTAGCATGCCATCAAACACACAACTGGATTAGCAAATCTCCTTGGACAAGTCTGGAAACCACAACAGATGCTGGCAATCAGAGACAGCCTTGGAGTGCAGCCTCACCCCAGGTGTCTGAATTCTGACAGGGACTGACCTTTCACAAGCTTTTTTGGATAGAAACAGTCAGATCTCAGTTTGTCTGCTATCAAATAAATAGGTCTTAACATGTAGAATATTTGAGCAAAGATGTCTAGCTGTGCCAGTTCTTTACATGAGTAAAAAACCTCCCACCAAAATAAGGTGACAGAGTTAAAAGAAGATCACCTCTCTCAGTTATGTGATTACCAAAACTGAGAGAACCTTTACAGCAGAATGTGCTGCAGGCCTCAGAAGTCTGCAATCATTCAGAAGTTAGCTGAATTTTAGATTTTAGATTAAATTTAGAATTTTAGATTAAGTTTTTTCTATAATCTTCTTTTGTCAAGTATAGGTACACTGTGCAGTAAATGCAAGAATCAGGTTGATCTGACAATGTACCTGAGCATGGCAGCACAAATGTGCCTCTTTACTGCTTTTATTTACTTATCAATTTGAAATTGTGGTGTATTTCTGAAGGTGTTTTTATGATGTCTACAGCTGGAGAGGGAACTGACTGACTTGTTGGCTTCTAACAAGTGACTAACCTAGTTAGCACTCTCCTTTAGGCTGGATGCTTTTAAGAATAGCTAACATTCTTCCTTTTCCAGTCTCCTCTAACTCCCTATTCTTTCTTCACCCCCTCCCCAACCCTCACCTTTTCTCTTTCTCTCAGGAGCAAAGGCTAACAGAATTTATATTCAGCATTTTGTCACATGGCAGACATCTATTTTTCACTTGTCAGAGTGGCCAAAATTAAAGCAAAAGCATGTTAGTATCTAATCAACTAATGCAGATTCTCTGAGTCAAACTGTCATCAAAAATGGGTTCAAAAAAATACTTGAAAATTACTGAAGTAAGAATACTCAGGCTTGGATAACAAGGGACAAAATTTCTGCATATCCATTAAGGATTTTTTTTTTAAAATAAACTGGAACAAAGCAGAGGATGGGCACAGCTAAAAGCACACTGGAAAAACCAATAGCCATAAACAGCAGATACTTTTAAAACAAATCTAAAAAAGAAAAACGAAAGTGAATAATTCTTTATCCTCCAATAAAGAGCTAAAAATTTACATGTGCTGCCAGTTTGAATAGGACCTACCATGTTTAATATATTCTGGGTTATATTTTGCCCTGGATGAATCAATTAGAGGCAGCCATTCCCCAAGGTGAAAATATACATTAAGAGGAAGAGACACCATGCCAAACAACCTTTCATTTATTTAAGTAGTAACAGAAATAACAGCAGTAGTGGTGGTTTCCCTTGCTTGCAATGAACGTAGGTGGATTTTATCTCCAATGAAACATCAGAATGCAATGTAAGAGTTGTAAGAAAGCAGGTGACACTCCTCCCTGCTTGGTAACACAGAGCTCACTTTTCCCTTATTGATTCTCCCACATAAGTGGCCTGTATGGAACATAACATGCTGCTTAGATTATGCTCCACAGTGCTTGAAAGAGAGGGAGCCCAGTAAGCAAAAGGTTCCCAGCTGCATAAACAATCATACCCTGCCCACTGCCTGATCTAAGAGTGAAACAGCTGTATTAGCCTTGGCAGAGAATTATTTCAGACACAACTGCACTTGATTCATGTAGGGGGTCCATGAACATAAAGCCAGACTTGAATTTCTAGGAGTTGATATGGTCAGACTCACTTTTGCTGTGTGCAACAAGGTAAAGCAGCAGCAGCCTGGACTGGACTGGGACTGGACACTTTTGCCCATGGTAGAGTGAAGTAATTTAAGAGAAGATGGTTATTTTCCCCTTTTACCAAAGGCATGGGGTGCAGTTACATCTTTTCTCAGTGATGAAGAGATCAGAAGGGGGTTTGATATTTGAAGACACACAAATCACAGTTCTATCAGTTTTAGCTAGACTGAACCATATTTGGGTGGATGAGTTCTGACAAACCGCAGCCCTTTAAGGACCCTGTCCTCTCCATATTCCCCCCCACCAGTTCCTTGCAGCTCCACCCCTGCCATTCTGCTTTCTGTCCCCACGGCTGGACAGTTGTCTCCAGATGACACAGCACTCTGACTTCAGAAATGCCCAATAAAACCATGAAGCAAAACTTTCTAGCCTGTCTAGCCACCCTCTTCAAGTTTATGAAAGCAGGTTTTCAGAGCTGACAGTTCTCTTTGATATTAATAATGTCTCCAGGAGCACAGGGACACATGTAACTAAATTCTGAGAACTTTTCTTACCTAGACAGGTAACACTTTCCTAAGGAAGGAAAATAGTTGCATTTACTCTCTTATAAGACTACACACTAAAGTTAAATGACATAAAGCAGTTTTTAGGTTGTAATTTTAGTAACCTCTGTAAAGGCTGTAAAAGCAACAGAGCCAAGCATCTTTTTGAATTTTAAATAAACTATAAAGAGAAGTGTTTTAAAGGTCAAAGATTCTGACAAAACAAAGGGGCTCAACTTCCAATGCACACTGCCTAAATGCAAAAAACTTGTTTATATGTCTAAAACAAAATTGAGTTATAATAGTTAACGGGGTGGGGAATTTAAGAAAGAGGGGGGTTAATCTCTGTATTCCAGGCATGATTTAACCACAAAAAACCACCACAGAGTGGGTGAAGCATTTGTAAGTATTAGCTGCTCCCAGAGAGAGAACACTGAACTCAGTGGCTCAGTAAACCTGTCCCACAAGGCACCTCCTTTGTTCCCTCACACAAAGCACATTTAAACATGTTTTTATGCAGGATTCAGGATTTGGTTCTGGTGTTTTAAAAGTGGTAAAATGTGTGTACCATGCTGAATGCCATCCTGAACTCAGCACTCCTGACAGTCAGGAGTCCTGGGTTCTGTTCCCACGTAAATCCCCAGTTTCCACATGATCTCAGGCTGGTCACCCAACCTTGTCTTTCACTCTACCAGCCTGCAGTATGGTTATCATGGTATTTGTCTGTGTGAACAAGGTATTTTAAGACTGAGCATTTGCAGCATGGTTTAAGAGTCTCAGATGAAAAGTATTACATAAATCCAAAGGATTTAATGCTTAGGAAGATGAAACATGAAAAATTCTTTTCGGTTATTTTAAACTATCGACAAGAAGAGTTTTTAAAATTTTGTTAAATTTGAACATATATTTATGGAAAAAGGCTTTTGGGGTAAAGTTTCAAATTCTTTTTTGATTGCCCATTTTTAACAAGTTTGCTTCACTTGCAGGCACGGGAGAGCAATTGAAATGAAGTTGTAAACCAACAGAAGTCAGAATATATTGTAGATGTGTACAAAACCTACCAGTTTACAACCTGCAAAAGCTTCCATTCAGAAAGGAAGGCAACCTGCCACACGCTGCAGAAGCAATCCATTTTGATAAAATGCATGTCTTTGTGAATTATAAGCAGACTTTCCACAAAACTGTCTCTCTTTTTCTCCTGATTCCCTGCAGACGTGTGCAATTTTCACTGCCTGTCAGTTTATCAAAAAGACCAGAGCATCAAATTTCAGCTCTGGATTGTCAGGTCTGATCCCTATTTCCTTTCAAATTCCAAAATACTGACACATTGATTGGAGTTCATAGTGTCAGACAACAGCACTTAAGAGACATTTTTGCTAAAATATAGCTTCTGATCTATCTTTTATATTGGGTTGGGGGTTTTTTTTGTTCCTTTTGCAGCCTCAAGAGTATTGATCTGGGACTCATTAATATATGATTTTCACCAAGTAGTAAGCAATTCACTCCAACAAAACAGTTCTTTTGTATAACCTTTTAAAAGGGGGCCCATCAGAGGGGATTGATCTAGCTTATTTAGCTTGCCAGGACATCCCCCTCACACTTCCATGAATTGCCTGGATTTTTAAGTTCCCAAATGTAAGAAAGAAAGAACTACAACAAGTGCTCACAGCTACACAGAGTGCTCAGTGTATTGCAAAGTTCTGGCATCTGAATAACATGTAAAAGTTGTGACCCCCTAGCAACAAACATTTTATACACACACACACACACATACAGAGAAAAACACTAAATATTATCTATAAAACATCTTTAGCAAACACATTATCAGAGCAGATTTTCTCCATGAGAGAAAACAGGAATAAAGTCTCCATACAGTGTATTGATTCTGACACAGGGTCCTCTCTAAAGTGAGGATCTCTGAGGTATTCAAAAAGTCATTCTGTCTCCTGGAGAACTGCCCCTTCTCACTGCAGACTGTGAGTGTGTTGGACTCTGCCCACACCTGTAATTCTGAGGCAGTAGCAGCACTTGGGGTACTGCAGTAGCTCCACAAATTGCATAACAATGGATTTGAGGCACTCTAATTCGTGTGTACACCGTAATTTAATGGAAATGGTTAATTTGATTCTCCCTCAAGTGTGGAAGGCAGAGAATGCTGCAGTGTTTCTCCAATTACACTAAGTAAGCTCACTTTTTTTTTCAAAAGTGCACGCTGAGGGGGGGTTAACTTCCTCCCTCCCCCCACCAGTATATTCAGCCATTTGTGCAGACTGTATTTATTTGGTTGTGATGCAGAATGAAAGATTTGTTTCTGTTTTCCCCTTCAGAGAACTCACTTTTCCTTTTTCTTAAACTTTTCATACTTAAGCCAGGAACCCTTCAAGGGTAATTCTTCTATATAAATATACATGTGTGGTTTTTAAAAGTGTGTGTATATGTATATATGCACATACACAAATATTTAGATCCAATAATCACCTTTTCCTGGGATTGCCATAGGGAGAGCAGAAAATTAAATATCTATTCCACTATACTCTCAACTAGGCTTCTCCTTTCAGGGACAAAAATTGTCAGGGCTATTGTTAAACTGTGGTCACACATGGGAGAAAAATGGACAGGGTAAATAAACACTGCTTGTACTCACTGGAGGGAAACTTGCAGGAGCTTCTCAATAATGTTTGAAAGGAATGAAGAGGAAGAGTAAATGAGAAATTTTACAGAGTTTGAATTGGGATTAGACATCAGTGAATGAGCAATCACTAGAACTTCCAAAGATGAAATAAAATCTAAACTAATATAAAATAGATCTGCTAAATTCTTTATGTTAAAGCAAAAATTGACTTACCTAAATTTCTTTGCAAGATATCTACCACCTTCAAGAATGTTGTATGAAAAGTTACATGACTTTCATCACATTCATTCTTAAACCTTTTCATATCTGAGCAGTGATACGAAAAGCTTTTGCACTACCCTTATAATTAACTTTTTATTCATGTTAATTTCAGAGAGCTTCAAAACATGAATGTTATTTAAAAAAAAAAGAATAATAATAGGGAGACATTCAGGGTGGGGGAGGAGAAAACAATACAACATTATATCTGTTCTAACTGGTAAAATCCTAAACTTCCAAAAAGCAGAAATGCTTTTGTCAAGCACCTGAAGGTAGAATGGAGAAAGATACTTCACAGGCAGCTCAGACACATCGTGCAGCCAAGGGAAAAGATGTATAATGAACTGAAGAGGAGCCTGAGAAGTTGTGCTGGCAGCACACGGGTTTGGTGGGAGCCGGCCCCGCGCAGATTTCCTTCTCAGGGAACTGACCTACATTCACTGCACGAGCTGGAGCTGCTGTTTGCTCCTCTCACCAAAGGGATGGCTGCTCTAAGGCTCCCAGATAACACTGCTTATATCCAGAAGAGCCATGCACAGAACAATGAAACCATGGAAAGCGAGTATCTGATCACAGGGATACATGAAATATTCCTTGTTAATACATTGTATTTGTTTCTTGTGTACTCATTATGGCACACACATGCACAGCTACATACACTAGCTAAAAGAGCTGGTTTTCATTTTGAAGCATGAAGGAAATTGTAAACCCTATGATGGCTAGAAGAAATCCTTCTTTCTTCTTTCTGCTATGCTCATTGTTTTACAGGATCTAAAATACTTTGCTTCTCTCTGAATATGGAATAGAAGGATAAACAGATGAGTGAAAATACAGAATACGTGCTGTGACGTTCTCCCTTTATTACAGAACCCTATCTTTATGCAGGTAAATGAGTACTCTGCCCAAAAGGTAAGAATGCCTTTGGCTAAATGAAGGACTGGTTATGAAGTTTTCAACATTATTACTTTTGATACATTAGCATCTGGACGCCAAGCCAAGATCAGCATAGAAGTCTTGTTGACAAATCATGTACTATTTAGTTAATTAATACCAAAAGAAAACCAAGGCACAGAGAAGCTGAGTGACTTGCTAAGGGTCATAAAGTAGTTCAACAGCAGAGGCAATAAAAGAGCCTGAGTTGACTTTCAGCCCACTTCACTTCCCACTGTGCCTTTCACCCTGCAACACACAAGGCCCAATTTTCTCCATGTGTTACTTACACTGTCAGATAAAAGTATAAACTGGTAAAAACAACATTGAATTCTTTCCACTGGAATTAACAGGCATTGGTATTTCATTTCTGAGAGGATTCCATCATTTATCTTTCATAGAGTGAAAAGGAATTCCTTGTTACTCAACCCACAAAACAAGAACAAAAACAAATTAAAGACCAAAACCAAACCCAAACATTTTCAAAGATCTAAAATATTTCTAATGCCTTTTAAAAAGAAATGGAGTAGAAAGCTACCCTTCACAGTTTCTTAATTCTTCATGTCAGTTATTCTACAATCAGAACCTCACTGCTGCTAAGTTTTCAGAGAAGCAGGTATGGGGAAGATATGAAAACTCTCAAACCATGAATGCCCTCAAAGGCAGAAGAATCTTCTGTCAGCATGGATGCACATATGTGGGCTGGGATGCGAGATCTTTGCAAAGGCATAAAGCAACTGAGTGTGAGCAGGTCAAGGAGTCAGATACTTTTATTTTTAGGAAGATGAATCAACATATGACTCAAATATTGTGCAGCAACAAAAAAACACTAAGTAAAACATGCCCTGAACTCCCCTGGAATCACCATGGTGAGACAGAGCTCTTCCTTGCTTCATCAGCTGTCATGAATTGCTGTTTATATGCAGACCTTCTATGCCTCTTCTACAGCAAAGTGCTGGACTCAGGATCCACTGGAAGATCCCCCTTTTCTTCCCTGTCTGCCCTCCAGCACAGAGACAATTTTTCAGATCTGTTTCTAGTCAGGTCATGGTAAGGCTGACCCAGCTTCAATCAGACTGGGGTTTTGCCTATACAGCTCTAAGTGGTTCAAGAGAAAATCCACATTTAAAACAGGTTTCTGTACCACGCAAGCCGTGCTCAGAGCAGAGCAGAGCAGGCAGCAGCGCTGCCAGCCGCCCATGGAACCTCAGATCAGCTGGCACTGATGCCTCCCTGGAATGGCCAGAGAGCTGGGGAAGTGGGCACAGTGCCACGCCAACAGATGGCCAGGGGTCTCAGGCAGCCAAGAGCACCAAAATGTGTGTCAAGTGAGGGTACTTAGGGCAGGATTCCCATGGCTATCCAGCCTAAGCTTGCACTTGGACAAAGGAACGCGCCATTGCTAATCCAGCTCAGGGCTGGATTAAGTAGGAAGGAAAAAGAACAGCTTCTATCACCACTTGGGACTCAGGATGGCTGGGACAGAGAAATTGCTGCATTTTCTTTTGTCTTTTGCTGCAGCTCTCATGTGGGAAATGATGTTCTGACCGGATACAATATGAAAACCAGGAGCTGCTGGCTTCAACTGAGAAAGAGTTTTACTTCCTCTTTTTAATATACATACATGTAAGGAATATTCCTCTTACCAACCCCCTTATTCATCTGAGCAAATATGTGAAATGCCAGTAATCATTTCCCTTTTTCTGCTGGACCTTGGTTATGCAATATTGGCAATAACTGCTATGCAAAACATACTCCACACATTCCACTGACGTTCCACTTCATTTTTCCAGTCCCTGCATGGAATTAATGTGAGGCATTGCAAGGCAGAGTTGTGGAGCAAAATCTCCATTGATGTCAAAACCTAAATTGCATTAGGAGTGAACATTTTGGGTCCAACCCTACCCTATTTTAAGCTCAAAGTAAATCACAAAACAATCAATAGGATCACAGAGGCTTAAGTGAGAGCTGGATGTGTAGCTTTAGTAACTACAGTATAGGAGTGATTACCTGCATTTAATTTGATGTTAATGCATTCTTAAGCCTTCTGAAAAGAATATTGTGAACAACCAAATATTCCATAATCAGGACTAGTTATACTTAGATGACAACAGTTAGTACTGCTAGGTCATTCAGGATCACAGACTTAAAATAATTTCCATTACACTTCTAGAGAGGCAAGAGGTATTATACTACATATAAAGAACTGACACCACAAGCAGCTCTAAGGAGTTGTTTACTTTGGGTGAAACAAGTAGCAGTGGTTATAGATTTACAAGAAAGTTTCTGGTTCCTACTTTTGTGGCCAAACCACCAGATCTCAGCTAAGGTTTTAGGGCCAGAAGAAGTAACTTTTGCTAGGACTGACAGGATTGTAGCTAATATAATGTATGCTGTAAAGAAAAATCACTCATTCTGAAAGTTTAAAAAACAACAGGGTTTGATTCACAATGGCATTTGCAGGGTTTGGAGTAAGGGGGTGTTGAGTAAGAATGTTTGGAAGCTGCACAGAGGAATAGGAAGCAGAACAGAAAGGGACTGCACGTTGTTTGCAGACCTTTGCAGACCTTTGGGCTCATTGAACACACAGAGCCTTGCAGCTAAGGTCATTGTGAATGGGTCTGAGCCTGAATGCAAGCATTTAAAATACCTTTATTATTGATTATCATCATAAGATAAAGTTATGGTTTTTATTATTCTGCTCTATAAGGGGCTAGAAAAAAATTATATTCATGTTCTCACCAGTATTTAAATCAACACATTTGTCTGAAGAGTTCCCAAGACTCTTCTGAATTTAGTTGCATGAACTTAAAAAAGCAGCACACATTCCATGAATGAATGAATGATGTTCTACTACATTATAAGATTAAAAAAAATCATCCTAAATTTGACATCCTGGCCTTTCACTTACATCTCCTTCAGTCAGAAAGAAATAGAAAGAAAGCTCTATTTCCTCAGTTCTATTTAGAAACTCAACAATCAGGCTGTATTTGAGCCGCAATCTTTTTTTGTGAACGATACTGACAGTTCAGTACAGCTACAACCAGACTTTTGTACCTTGGCTCTCATATTCCAACATTTACATCATGGTGATCAGTTACAATTTTCAATTGTATACCAAGGGACTATTTTCTATTTTTATCACACCTAATTTTTTTTCATCAGTGCCAGTCACTCTGCTGAACTGGGAAAAATATAATGCAGGAGAAGTAACAGAATGCCAACATTTAACACAAGGACAACCCCATCCTTTTTAAACATGGGCTGATCAGCTGGGGAATACAGAATGCTTTTGGATTTGCCTGTCTGTAAGTAGTTCTGTGAAGAGAACATAACAACATAAGCTTTGTGAAGCTCCCAAAAAAGAGAAAAGCATGTTGTGCTGTATCTCATTTCTATGTAAAATTAATGAAAATAAAGCAATGCACTTCCCATGCATAATGAATAACCATGCCAAACTGTATCAACTTTTTTCAGACTTTCCCTCTAGAGGGCTTTTAAATGAGGTCAACAGCAAACGTATCTTTACATTTGATCTGAGTGGGAGCAGCACACAGTAACAGAGCTTGGCCATGCCAAAGTGCAGTAACGAGCTCTTCTCAATTCTGGTGATGAAAAATAGAATACTAAACACTACCCCTGTGCTTGTAGCAGCTCTGGATTTCACAGATTCAGTTATGGAGAGAAGACAGGACTGTGAGTAGAGATGCACAGTCCCCATTAACAATGCTGAAAAGATCAATGCTAGCTAAGCACAAGAATGACAACCCCATATGTCAGATTCAGTAGGACCAACAACACGTGCCTGCTGAGGGGGAATATTATTCCTTAGAGGAGTTTCAAAGAATCAGGCAAAATGCTCACGTTCTACCTCAGAAACTGATAATTATGATCCTATCTCAACAGAAAGCAGCACCAGTCTGGTCACAATAAGGAAAAGGCAGGACTAATTAAGTAAAACTACAACAGCTCATGTTCCGTTTTCCTGCTTGGAAGCTGACCAGATCAGCACAGCTCATTTCAATATTGTACATTTTTTTCCTGGTCCAGGCAAAGACACTATTTCTTGTCTATGACAGATCACCTTCTGGAAGTACAATAATATACAGCAAATGTGTTGCATAACTCAGACTCTTTCGTTCTGTGCTTAAAAACAAATCAACTACTGTTTTATTACTTTTATAAATGTGCTTTTATTATAGAAGAGAAAAATCCCATTGAAGATACTATTGGTGGAATTCTGGAGATCTCTTTTAGCCCTGGCATCTCCTGCTTGATTTCTCAGTAACTCTGTTAATCCCTTTTTTCCCCAGCAGCCTCACACTGGTGTATCCCAGGGGAGTGACAGACAGAGGAGCACTGGGGACCCTTCCCAGACACCACCAGGATCTGTCTGCTCTGCACTGCCTTCCCCAGGCTGGCCTGGCTGTTTCACAACCAAAATTTAGGACTTCCTGGGGCATCTCTGCCCCGGAGAGGCTGCGATGTGGTGGCCATGGATAAAGCAGCAACGCAGCAGCTGCAGTTCTTGCTGGGTAACTCCAGAACATGTTGCAGTTCCCATCCCCAAAGCAAGAGGAAATTGAAGAAGGCAAGCCTGGAGTCCCCAGGCCGGGCAGCTCCCTCTCCTGGAAGGATTCTCTTCTTGGCCAAGCAGTAACATCTCACCCGGCCACTTGGGAGAGGGCTCTTTGTGTCTAGGGAGTTGTACATAAGATTCTGTTGCATTTATTAACAGAACTACCCTAATTAAGACCCAGTCTTCTATATCAGTGCGGCTAGATTTTGAAGATAATATCCCTACCTAAAATTTTCAATATTATGGGTCAATTTTTAATTTATTTATTTTAAGCCTTTTTTTTTTTACTAGTTGTATTACTATTATTTTCATTATCATTAAATATATTTTCAGCAAAACTTAAAATATCTGATTTCCATTGAAAACATACTGTGCTAAGCACTGTAAAATACAGTCCAAGTCTCTTGTCCTGGAGATCTCGTGTCTGTATAGACTGTTTTGTTTTGTTTTTCAGATGGAGGACAATCACTGACAGAGTGGTCTCATAGGCAGTCTCACAGAAAATGTCAAGAATCAAATCCACATCTCCAAAGTTTTACTCTAATATTTTAAAATCAAGGCAACTACTTTTACACATATATTAAAGCTTTTTTATTATTGTTCTTATTTGAAATATTTCCCTTTTCCAAATCTTCTCTGCCTCTAAAACTTTCTAACTCTGGAGTGGGAATGCTTTTATTTAACTGGCAATTATCCATGCTTTTTCATTAATCAGTACATTTTATAAAGTTCAAAGCAAAAAAGTACACTTCCATAAATTCATTCTTTCCTTTTGGCTTCTATGCAGAGGCATTGCTGGAGAGTTTCTCTGCAGCCCCTTTTGCACCACTCACAGGACAAATCCAACCAGGCATCAGGATTACAGAGCTGGGCCACCAAAACTTTCAAGACATCTTGATTACAAACACAGAGATTGTTGTTTGCTTCTCAACAGAAGCACCCATAAACCATAAATCACTTCACAGTTACCTCTTAGCAAAGATTAATCTCCACTTAAAACAGTAATAAAAAGAAAGAGGCACCATTCCTCCCCTGAAATGTTGAATCCTGGAATGGGAGCCTCGTAGATCTTGTCAAACTTCTTCTTTTTTTTTTTTTTTTTTGCATTTGCTCACATAATTTAAGGCTTGTTGGAAAAAAACCCCTGCTTATTATGTTTGAAATACAAGGACTTCTTAAAATTATGAGAAAAACCTACTAAGAACAAACATAAAAGAAAGCTTCTTCCTTTAACCCAGCTCTTGTCACACTGCATCTATTCAGCCAGACAATTCACAGCCATGGTGGTGGGAACACAACATTTTTATGCTGATCTTCCAAGTGATTATTCAAAATGGGTGTTTCGACTTCCACCTTATCATTGAATTGGGAACTTGGAATGTATTTAAACGGTTTCTGGTGTGCTACTCGTTAAATACATTTATTTGAAAAGTAAATTCTAAGGGACTCAGGCCTGCCATTAAAAGCAGAGAGAATGCACAGAACAGTTACAGCTCAGGAATGTGAACTGCAAAGCCATACCCACCCTGGGCTGATATTTTCTCATCTGTGTGTCAGCATTTCTCCCCAGGATGAGTCAATGCCGTTGCTTTTGTCATTTTCTTTATACATGTTATCTAAAACAAAAGTTAGTAGGTAATGACACTTCAGGTGCACTAAACTGGCAGAAAGGGATTTGGAAGAAAAAAGACATCTGAAAGTTCCTGGAGAAGAAGCTGCAACTATGCAAATTGTTCACAATCTCAGCAGTCTGGATGGAATTTAGGGAATTTGGGTTAAGCCCCCAAAGTGAGCAGAACCTACTGGGAAGGTGGAGTGGCTAGGCTAAGTGATCACTAATTTGGGCTCTCTAAGGTAATTTACATTATAGTAATTAAAGTTTAGATTCCCTTGCTGTTCTATTTACGAACTCCATTAACCTATGACCTTTCTCTGAAGTTTACACCCAACTGGTTTAATTTTTTTTTCCTGAGCAAAAGAAAAGCAGTTCCTATGGAAGTTATTTCTCATAATAATTAATTGTATTTAGAGCCCAAGAGGTAGATATATACTTTAAGACAATCCAGCTGCGATGTTGTGCTGTGTAATTATACTCCAGATCCATTTTTTGATCCTTCAGATGAACCACTGCTAATATTCATGGTTTTGTTTGCGTTGATTTTGCCTTAAGTACAGCCTGCCATATGCTTTTCATTTAGCTGAATTTAAAATGATGGGTAAAATTCTGCTGCAAATTACAGAGATACAAACAAAGAACATGCTTTGACCCTACATTCTTATTCACCTGTTATTACCTCAAATTTAATGACATTTTAATAAGCAAGTGCAATAACTTTTATGTTATGCATAGACACATTATATGGCAAGAATAAAGAAAAAAAAAAAAAGTCTAGAGCTCTGTATTGCAGATGAAACAATATGGTATCTGCTTCTCTGAACAGATATGACCCCATATCCTCACATATCCTCATCAGTGAGTCCCAAACCAGCTCATTCTAACCCACAGCTGAAAGGATCTGCTCAGTTGTCAGTTTCTTGCTATGTCTCAATGTTTGCCTCTCACTCTTCCAGCACGTTATGATTTGGAGAGTGCTGCTTCTGGATGACAGACCCTGAAAGCTGAGGGCAATTGTTCCCATCCAGAGGCTCATCCTGTGCAATACAATGCCTTAAGAACGTGGAGGAGCATAAGGAGCCTCCTTATGAAGGAAAATCCTCCCCCAGGAAAGGGAAGAGAATTAATCTGAAACTTTCTGCTTTGGGGGGCTGAAAATGGACAACATGGATGGGGATTTCTGGAGAAAGGAGCACATAAAGAGCACACTGCTCCTCACAACAGGGGGAAAGACTGCACAGAGAGAATTAATGAGTGTGTTGGGCACCAGGGAATAAAACAGCATCATAAACATCAGTAAACATCAAAGCTCCAGAGCTGGTCTCAATTTGTAGAAGACCAAGCCTCAGGAATCTACTGCCCTCCTACTGGACCAGCCCTTACAGCTACATCTATAGATTAATCCATTTATCTGTAACTAACGTGAGGAGCAGAGACATGTGCACATTCACAGAGACACTGCCTTTCTGCTGTGGGAGGTATGAAAGAATATCTTATGCTTGGCTCCAGAATTCTATTCATATAGATATCTCATGGATTTTTTTTTTTCCCAGAAATAACTTATGACAAGATCTCTATATTAAATAAAGTTCTAATTAAAAATGGATTTCCCAATACCACAAGCTAACTATCCTTCAAGTTCACATTTTCCCTGAGAACCTGGATATGCTTTTTTTTTCAATTTACATCACTAAAAATACACAGCGTGTTCATTTGTATCACTGATACAAAGACATGACCATCTGCCATCCTCAAGACACCTACAAGGGATTGGTGTTTTTCTAACTAATCTTGGATATGATATATTCATATCACTTTTAATGTCTCTGGGAAGAGGCATCAAGAGCTGAGATGCCAGAATTTGAAACAAAAAAAGTGGCCTGCACCTATTCCTTTAATAAATGAGAAATTTTGTCTCCTGCAAATTGCAAGTAAATTTTGAGTCAGTGCAAACAGATTATGTTAATCAGATCATCAAGTTGTCATGTTGTTAGTCCTGTCCTACCAGTAAAACGTTAAAGGATGTAATGCTATTCATAAACAGAGATACATTTTCAACCAAAAACGTGAGCTAATTGATTTCTACCAAAATTGCTGTCCCTAGTCAATCTGAATACAGCTTCTTATCCACATTTGCTCACCAATATGTAAATAAGGTGAATGATGTCTGAGAGCCTCTTGTTTCCATGCTGATTAAATAGTAATCATTCCCAATAATTTCCCAGGATGTAGATGCCTCTGCTTGGGATTGGTTTAAGATTTTTACCAGTGAAAGTGCAAGAGTTTGTTTAATTAAAGTTATTTCAAACTATGATCAAAACGCTTCTATTTTGACTAATGTATATACATCATAACACGTGATATATGTGGTCTTCTATCTGTTGTTCTAATCTATTAAAGGGTTTGTATTCACAGAGGACAGGTACTGTGAGTGTTTTACAGGAAAGACAGAGATAAAATGCACATCCTTTCAGTAAGAACAGTGTAAGCCATGTCCCAGCACTGGCTGAGGCTACAGAAACACTGACTATGTAGATTCTGGAGTTTCCCAAAATGATTCCACAATTTGAATCCATTCTTAAAGATGCCTCCCAAATGTGTATAAATCACATCAGCCCCTTTGGGCAGCAGGAAACCTATCTCTTTTCTCTGCTTGATTTTAGGCTGTGCATACTGTGTGGTATCATTATTAGATATCAAGAACAAGTGTGATTTTCTTCCTGGGTGTGAAAAGAACATACAATCACTCAGTCTCCAAACCTACAATATAGGCTAGAGCAGGCACCTTTCTGTTAGGGTAGCTCCAAATCTATAATTTTCATTCACTCCCTGCTGGGATCATTATTTCTTATCTCCTCTCTGCTCCACCAGTCACATATGAGAGGGTAGGAGAAAAATAAATAAATAAGTGGACAGATGAATGGAGCATTCCTCACTTTAAAAAGATATTAACTAAACCCCAAAACTAAACCTAGTCCCCAATACCTCAGAAACCACCTGCTAACATCCACTACAATGTGTTTTTTCATCATACTCAAATCAACAAAGCTTTGTAGTAACTATACCAGACCAAGGTTTTAGTGATGACCATTCTGTCAAACATACTACAGACAGCACAGCAGAGTTACTATTTTTTCTGTTTTTTCATTTATAGTCTTGCTAGTTGCAAGAAAAAAAAAATTATGTAAAATGCCACCCTAAATTCATCTCTAGATTTAGCACCACGTTTTTAGCAGAGCTACAGATTGACTCAGAATTCTTTAAGGACAAATCTTGTCATAAATACCATGTATGAAAACTTCTCCCCCGTCATTTATCCGCTCTCCTGAGAGAGTAGTTAGGATATTTTTATATGCAATATGCAAACTTTTAACTTGTGTCAATCAGTGTGGTTGTTGACATCAAAACAGCTAATGAATCAGTGGGTAGTTACTGATAACATGTACATCTGAACTAGGAGCTGAATCTAAAGCACACCACTAACCCCACTGGTTTTGGGATGTTTCCCACCTGGCTGAGCCCCACGTGAGGGTTCACCCAGAGCTGCAGAGTGCTGTGGGTGGCATCTGACCCTATTCCCTGCCAGACACTGAGGGATAATGAAACAACAGGACTGCAAAACGTCTCACTCTGCATTCAAATGGCACTCTGGGAGATGAGAGCTGGCACAATCTCCTCCTATAATTTTACCTACCAGTTTACCCTTAAAAGTGTCTCAAGATCACTTGATGCAGTAAGATCTTGAAATCTGAAGGCCAAGTGCCCCATTTCTCTGTAGCTAATTAGTGCACACCAAATACATAATTGTCTCTGTGTGTAAAGCTATCTGGGGGGAGCCAGTGTATTTGCATGCTAATATAAGGGGCTGTTTTTTAAAGATAGACCCCTCCATTAAAAATGGGATATCAGAAAGGTGCCAATTATGAAGAAGGGGTTTACTGATTATAAAGCAACTGCCTTGTGCAACTAATTGCTCTACATGCTGTACAATCCCAAAATATAATTGACCCTGCCTGTAAAGCTATTTTTGGGAACAATAAATCATTAGCATGCCAAAAACAAATGCCAGTTACAAAGCAGGGAGTATGACCACTGTGACCATCTGCCTCCGAGATGGGTAAGCTAAACTCTTTTTTTCCCCCCACCCAATCCTCCCTTACTGCTATCCAAAATAAAAACAAGGCTCATGGGATTTTATGTATAGGGCATTTGCAGTAGTCTGCAGTAGAGGAGTATCTTTCAAAGGAGTCTTCTGTTCAGACTGAAATCCTGATGGGAAGAATCCCTGTCAATGGGAGTACTGTTAGTCTTTGAATACTGTGCTGGGCTGGCAGTGATTCTCTCCTGGGGATGTTTCTTATTTCCACCTGGAGAATGGGTTCCACTCCAATTCGTGCAGAAAGTCCTTTAGTCAGGCAACAGGCTTAACTTTTTCCATTACTAAGCAATAAACATCAGTGAATTAAAGACAGGGAAATGGCTCTGTGTGTACTTGGAATAACAACAATGGGACAGATGCTGCAGCTTATATGACCCCAACCCATTGTGAATAATCAGCTGTGCCAGAAAAATACCCAGATTTGTGTTCAGAATGCATGAAATGGTTCAAAACCATCTGCATCCTTCACGTATAAAGCACTTATCTATTTCCATGATCCAGAAGTACTGACATTTACATTAACCATCTTTGTCCAAATTTCTTTTGCATTGAGACATTAATGAGAAGAAGTTTCTTCTTCACAACTTTATTATCCTTAGGGAAAGCTGCAGAGAAGTTTCCATTGGATTGTACCACTTTGGGCAGCTCCTGGCAAATGCTTCCACTTATTTTCCTGGTACCGTATATTCTGGTGGTAAAATAATCCAAATGTGTTTTTATAAGTGGACACTGTGAAGAGTCACTAAAAGATACCTGAATTATAAACTGAAATTAACTGGATCATGTTTTCAGAGATTCTGATGGGACCTGAGTAGTAGTAGAATATGAGTAGTGGGGGTCTCAAGGGGCAGGTAAGTGGAATAGGGTTTATGAATTGTGTACCATTTCCTCTCTGCCTTCAAGGATTTCCCAGCACACACTGCTCACGTGAAATAAATTCTACAGTCTGCATTCAGGAATCTTAACTCCTGGGCTTTGATCCACAGGCTTCAATTCTTCTTGGGAATGTGCCAGTAAAATCCTTGGTGAAAAGCAAGGGAATAAACTTCTTGTTAAAGGGTTTACGTGTGTATACAGAGGTAAGTTCCTATCAGTAAATATTATCTCACTAAACCCAAACATCTGTCCTGCTGTGGGGCATGAGCAGCTTTGTTGCCTCACATTGCCTGGTCATATTTATTTGCTGTTTGTAACTAAATGTTTTTTACAGACCTGTATTTCAGTTTTAATACATTTTAACTATTTCTTCTAGAATGTCTATAATGACACTCTAGAATGTCCATAATTTACTCATTCTTTAGTAGACCTTCCCTTTAAACATTGAACAGATTAATTTAATTTCACAGTATTTCAGGAGAGGCATGTACCTCTGACTGTTCTTGGAATGCTTTGTTTACTTGAATTTTCTGCCTAACTAAATGGAAACTGATAGACTGAGTCAGCAGGAAAAAGAAAAAAATAAAAAGTAAAAAGAGAACAGAAATGCAGTCAACAAAGATTTTCTTCCAAGAATGCTTACAATCTAAAATATCCCGAAGTAATGATTAGCAAACAAAGGCTACCAATTTTGAGAGTGGAGCTTTCTTTTCTCTCACTATCCCCATGCTCTTTCACATGCTTACATATACTTGCTTGGCTCCTCACATCAGGAGAAACAGCAGATGAAGTCTGCCCTCAAATTATATTACAGTAAATAATTATATTGCGATAACTAAATAAGGAACCTGATTTACCAGGATAATTTTCTAGCTTTCCCACACTATACTTCACTAATACACTGAATTGTAGCATATATTTATTACTAAAAAGATATTGTATTAACACAGCAATTTATATTAATAAAATTAAGCAGAGTTTTACAAATGACAAAAATTTTGCTGTCATCAGAACTTTGTGGTAGTTTTTTTTTTTCTCTAAATACATTTTCACAATTCTGTTGGGAGGCACTAAAATTTAATGCTTCCCTACTGTGTATTTTATTTAAAGTAAGTGCAATTCCCCATCATTTTTATTCATAACTTCACCAAGTAAGTACCTGTCATTGTTAGGGCAGTCATGACACAAAGAGTGACACCATGGAAGTTCAGAAGGCTCTTTATTATGGCCTCATGCAGTCTTTTATAGAGTTTTTATAAACCTCGAGGGCAACTTCTAATTGGTTAATAGCTTTCTTGTTAATTATTCTGTTGGTTAGTAAAAGACAATTCACTTGTCCATCAAATCTATCTATTCTCAGATTGTTTACATATTTTCTTTACTGATTCTCATGGGACAAATCCCTTGCTATTACAGGTGCACTTCTTTTTCACCCTCAGATTGTTGTGTTCAAGGAACTTCTCATTCTCAAAACAGCTTCACATGGGAATTTACAAATTATTTGTTAGCTGCACTTAGAAATGACAGGCTGGATTTTTACCCTATTCCTACAATACTCAAATGCAGCAGTAAAAGAAATCTCATTTGTACCAGCACATCTGACAGAGAGTGCAATGAGAGCAGTGACTGTGAGCTGCTCCCCCTAAAAACTCAGCAGCTGCACTGACATCACCAGCACTCCCCCTTACGTGGAGATCAAGGCACATGACTTTCCTTTCTTTTCTTGTTCCTGTTCTTTTCTAGAAACAGCAGAAATGTCTTGACAGAGTGCTGAGGGAAGCCCAGCCTCTGCAGCAGCCCGGGAGAGGCTCCTGGTGATGTCAGAATTATTCATTTGAAAACCCCCGTGCTGGCAGGGGCTGCTTTCTGTCAAGAGCACTGAAAGGAGGAAGTGGCTGGAGTGGAATACAGAGAACTCCCTGCCCTTATTCAATAAGACGTTTTCTGTTTCCTCTAATTGCAACAGTTGTCTGCATCTGATACAGGCCTCGCAGTCAATATTTGGTGGTGTCATCAGTTTCAGCTTCCAGAGCTCATAAACATTATCAGAGTTCACATCTCTCATAGACATCGTGTTCACAAAAATTATTTGCTCTGATATGAAACTCATCTTAAAATTCATGCTTCCTAACAAAAAAAAAAATTCTACTTTTTTTCTAAAATTTCATTTATTATACTCTAAAATACAACTACTAGTTCACAGGCCTATTTAAATTTTAAAAAAACTGCAGGAACTGTAATATTTTTAATTAAGTTTCAAACTGAAATACTGAAATCCTGATGGGAAGGATCCCTGTCAATGGGAGTACTGTTATACTAAGTAATTCCAACTTTAGGCTGAAAAGCTGCTGTGCTCACATTGGTCATAGCAAATCTGTGAGCATTACAGTGCATTCCCAGATTACCTTGAGTAATTCCAAACAAACTAGCACAGTTTGCAAGACATAAAACATTTGAGCAATTAAAAACAACAACAAAAAAAAGAACAAAAGAATAATAGCTGACAAAAAAAAATCCTTTTTTTTATGCCTTTAACTCACTGCCCCACTGAGAAAACACTATTGACTTCTAACATGCAATTAAAACAATGTTAAAATTCTCTTCAGTGTTTCTGCAGCATCTGCTTCACTGATTGGTGTCAGCTGAGGTAAAATTTGAATCTTTATTTTGTAGGATTCTGCAGTGACTAGCAGATGCTTAGCTATTGTCTCAAACAAGCAGAATCTAAGCAGTCAAGACAACCAAATCACAAACAACTGTTAGAATAATCACATAATATGAGTATTCAGTGCACTGCCTCCTTCTGCATTTCTCAGATCTTACAAATTATAAGAAAGACAAGAATTTTGTGATGTAATCCTCCTCCTTCACTTTTACATAGGGAAATGTAATCTGTTACAACTGTAATAATTTAATGCAATTAGATCCATCAAACCACATGTGGAAATCCCTTCAAATTTATAAAGACATTTATTTAATCAAGTATCTTAAGTTTCAAAGCTTAAAAGGACAATTATTTAAGTTGAGGGCCGTACACTGTGCACCCTAAGAACTCCCCGACTGTACACAGGCTGCCTGGCCATGAAATGCAGGGAAAAATGGGAATTTCTTCTGTTACAAAGTGTTTTTGTTAGTGAGTTCAGTTTGTCACCACTATTTTGCGGTTACGTAACAGAATAAAAGTCAAAGTTGGAAAAGGCTGTCACAACTCTCAGCTCTGTTTGGCACCTTTGGCTGAGACAAAGAAATAGCCCAATTTACCAACTTCAGAGGCATCCAGAACTAGGCAAGAACTGTCCCCTCTCCCTGCAGTTCTGCCCAGGCACCTCAGTCCTGGCCCCCAGTATCCCCCTGCTTCAGCTACCAAACCTCTTCTGTCAGAACCTGTCACTTATGGAAAACTGGGCCAGACTCTGCCTTGGGTTTGTAATTTGGAAATTGAATGGACCAAGCTCATTAAACCTGTCCTAGACAGCTTCTGAAGCAAAGTCACCAGAAGTGGAATATTATTAATTAATATATGCACTTCAAAACTTGACTTATTCCTTAGTTTCTTTTTATTTTGCTTCTCCCTATATATGCATATTTATCAAAATGTTTGGTAGCCAAACAGGAAAAGAAAGTAATAAATAATAAATAAAATCAAAGTATTTATTATCTTCAAGTTTTAAAAGAAATAAAGCCTAACAATGGTACCTTGAATTTATTCTCCTCTTCATAGGATATGAAATATGAAGAAAGAAAAGATAGCAGGAGCTGTCATACTGTCTTCAATGCAGATCTAAAGAAGATGAAAACTCAAAGCTTTGAATCAGCTTTTTGATAGCTGATTCAAAATGTTAATACGTAGATAACCTCTTTGTTAGAGGAAACACTACATATTCTGGATTAACTTGAAATCACATGAAATGACCTTGCTGAACTTGTTTCAAGAGTTTCACCAGACCTTTTTTCAAATGTTCTGAGATCAGCAGTATTTTTCTGAGTGGCAAGACCTGCATTTTGATCAGAGACCTGCAGAAAGCACCTGTGCATGTCCAGCTGCTGTGCACGGATCCTGCTGCAGCCAGACTTTGGTTATTTATGGCCTGGTGGACATGCAGTCAGCACAGTGCTGAATGCCATCCTGATTCAGGCAGTCCTGCTGCAAGATGAACTTTGTTAGTGGTCAGGCTGTCACAGGCATTGTAATAAAGTCCTTCTCTGGCATCCTTCAGGTACTGAAGTTTGAAGCCTCTCTCCTCCAAAGCTTTACTCCAATTACTGAATCAGGGTGGAGACTAAAATCTTATAAAATTAGAACTGCCACCACAGTCATCTCACTGTTGCAGTATCTGTATATCTATACATTTATATAGCTATAAAATCCTTTCCCTGGCTCCTTTGCATTACTCTGCAGTATTACTATTCAAGGCTTCCTAGTGGGAGCTGCTGCTGAATTGTGTGGTGACAGGGTTTGCTTTCATAATCAATTATGAATTCCACTGAAAAAGGCAATCCAATTATTCCCTAGCTCCCAACTATGCCAAGCACAAGAGCTTATGAGGCCACACATTCAGTCAGATAAGGGAACTGATCCAGCTTAAAACCGACCTACCAAAGAAAATAGTTAGCCCTCATTTGGGTGACCCCATGGCCACATGCCAATGGAAATGGGAAGAATCTTCCTCCAAAAAAAAAAACTTTCAGTAAGTCTCAGTATCACCATTCCAATTCACCTATGGATTTTCCATTCTCACTTCTCAGAACACAGCCCCCATTTGTACACAGACTGTGTGGCCTGTTCCTATCCATCCAGCTTTCTGAGTCTGCATGTGTCTGTACTAAATGAATAGGTAGATTTGTTTGCACAGTCTGAGGTCACAGAGCAACACAAACTGCTCTTCATGGGTGCCCTGACCAGGGCATGACCTGCCACCCAGAAAACTTTTACATCACCCTTAGATACCCAGGATGATTTTATATCTATCATTCACGTGCAGAAATGCAGAGTCAGACCTCCTACCGTCCCCACACAAACACGGTAAAAACTCTCCCATTTACATGATGATTCCCTATTAACAACTGCTTTTTGAAAACTGTCAGTAAACCAGCACTTCATCCACTTAAGATGGGCTTTGCTGATATTGTAGAGTGTTAATTTTTTATCAGAATGTAACACAGTAGTAAGTCAGATGCTGTACAAAAGCCTAAGTCTATTACATCTACATTCACAATAAAGCCCACCCCATTATCACCACAATTTTACAACTTGAGCTTCCAAAGCCACAAAATTCCATTTTTTAGCATCCCACGTCTAAGTTTCCAACCTTGAGCAGTAAGTGAAAAAAATGGAAATTAAATAATTTACCAGTTTTGGGATTCTAACCAGTAAATTGCTGTGAATTTGTAACTGCACTATCATTTTCATTGTACTACATTGGCCATTTAGGTGAGTGATAACCCAGGAGACAGCACCACGCAGGGCCAGCAAACAAGTAAATCATTTAGATTGCACACTGCTTTCAACTGAAAAAGGGGCAGTAAATCTGTCCTGCCGTTGCCTTTCCCTTTTGTTGGATTTTCAGGATGGTGCAGTCTTTTCATTGAAACAAATAATGATAAAAAGAAAAAAAAATCCTGGAGATTTAATTTATTGTCTGGGTTTTGCGCATAATGACTGAGGCTGACCAATGCAAGGCAGTGCCCCGGAAGAAAGAACAGGCTTGGCCATTTAAGATCGTGCCAGATAGAACACACAGCTGGCTCTAAGCAGATGAGCAGAAAATTCTGGTTACAGCATGGCACCATCTAATGGCTTCGGCTTTAACTGCAAGAACTCAAATAGTGCTGGCCATACAAATTGCTCTTCCATCATTATTCTGCTCACCCATCTCACCATGTAGCAAAGCCATATGGAAGAAAAAAAGAGAGGAAATAATGTAAGTTTAAAATATAAATCTGGGCTGACAACTTACATGGTAGCACCAACTGCAGCCTATTTTTAAACCATGACTGAACACTTAGTTCCAAGTATTTTAACACACACAAAATTTAGGTATAGAGAGAGCACAGTGTTGTCTATGCACAGAAATTACAAAATACTGTATTTTCATAGAACCATAAAATGATTTGGCTTGGAAGGGACCTCAAAGATCATCCAATTCCAATCCCACCTCCATGGGCAGAGAACGTTCCACTAGACCAGGTTGCTCAAGGCTCCATCCAGCCTGGCCTTGAACATTTTCAGGGATGGGGCATCCACAGCTTCTCTGGGCAACCTCTGCCAGGGCCTTGCAATCCTCACAGGGAAGAATTTCTGCCTAACATCTAATCTAAAGCTACTGGCTGTTAGTTTGAAGCCACTTCCCCTTGTCCTGTCACCGCAGGCCCCTGCACAAAGTCCCTCTCCATCTTTCT
>VXBB01013302.1:0-40335 GCA_013399915.1 Illadopsis cleaveri
TTGACACCAAAGGCATGGGTTGGTCAAGCACCTTCATAAATGTACAAGCAGGAATGTCCTCTCTCTTAGAAGCAGGAGAAAATAGAACAGAATGGAATACAACAGAATATTTTAGTTGAGTTTGTTGAAGGGGACTATCATTTAATCACATAGATCATTTAGATCACTACAAATATCATGTCTGACTAGGGCAGACCAAAAGTTAAAGCCTCTATCATTGTTTAAATGCTTCTTAAACACTGCCAGGCTTGGAGCATCAGCCACCTCTTGAAGAAAAAGGAAAAAAAAGATAAAAGGAGCACTAATTAAGCCTAGTAACTGAGAGCAAAACACACACACACAAAAAAAATAAATAAAATAAGTTATTGAATATAAATAAATAAACCACTTAGTCATAAAAATGCAATCTATAGAAGAATGCAAGTTGTATCTGTAAATTATTATTTGCAGCCTGTAACCCCCATTCCTTCTTTTTTTTCTTATTCTTTTATGTGGTACAACTCCTTAGAGGAATGTTCCCTATTCATTCCTCATTCCAAGCAGGATCTGAGCAATACCTTGGAGTTTACAGCATCAGTCTGGAAGGGACACCATGGTAGGGGCTGCTGACAACTTCAGATGTGTTCAGCCAGACTGGTGCTGTGGGTGAGACATTGTGCTTGCCATGGAAATTTGTCACTGCCTTTTGTTCATGTAGAAAAAGGTTCAGGTGGGTAAGGATAAATAATAATAAATATAATAATGATAATAAATAATAATAATGATACATTTTGATTTAGTGGAGGAGCTGGCACAGTCCAGAGTTGCTGGTAACTCTATTTTTTGGGTAGGGTAACCCATTCTCTGGGTGTGCTCCCCAGGTTTTAAGTAGCAGAGCTGAATCCTTGCAGCTTTATGTGATGTAATGTGATCTTTCACAAGAGCAGATCTCATCTGCTGCCCCCCAAAAGCAGCAGGTGTGACTCAGGGTTTGCAGCACTGGCTTGCTGAATGAAAAGTGATAGAATCTCTCCTGTCACACCACGTCACACCCTGGTAGAGCTGATAATGCCCTGCATTGGTGATAACTGCACCCACAGGTCCCTTAAACCCTGAAAAAAATTCTGGAAACATGTGGAAGCTTTCTTCTACCAACTTTCCCTCACTTTTAACCACTTAAACTCTAAGGAAAACCTTGCATTATTCCTATTTTCTTCATCCCAACTGGCTTTTCCAAGCACCAGATTACCATACTTCTAATCCAATCAAATCAGAAGTTTCCAGTCCCAAATTCAGGGCTGAGGAGGCACCAAATATGTGTCTCTGCATGTCTGAACAAGGCAGGCAAGGATGTCAACACAGAGGAAAAGCTTCCATGGGAACTCAAAACATATTTGAGAGTTGTTTGAACCAAGATATGGCACAAAGATAAGGAAGAGAAGAACCTGAACAAAAACTACAAAGAATGTGGCTGGGGAATGTTAACATGGGATAACTTCTACTGCTGTTAGTGGGATAAATGGGAAATAAGCTGGGGAAAATGCTGAGTACAGAGTTGTGGAGGTGGCACATGCTGAAGTTGCTGCATAATACAAGGGATTTTGTAACCTCTGGGGGAAGTGATTTCTCTTATCAGCCTCGTTTCTTATGCTTGAGACTTCACCATGACAGCAATTACCTACAAGAGAGGCCAGAAAGAGGAGACAGAATAAAGAAGGGCAGACCAGCTCTACATAAAAATTACACATAAAATCAGCTGTATGACCACTCACTCCCACAGGAGGCACTACTGCCTTGTTAGAGCAAGAAGTAATAAATAAAGTAACTGAAAGCTTTATCAGTCCACATGACTTTGCCTCCTGTTATCTTGATTAATTTAGAGATTATCTGTTTTGCCAGTCCTATCAACAGCAGACTATCAGTGGAAGTATTTCACAACTGCACTATTTCAAACAGAGTATTTCAAACTTGGTCCTGTGACATAAGAATAGAGTTAAAGTTATGCCCAGTTCTATACGTTATTTCAGTGATGTCCAAATCTACCAGTCCCTCTCTTCCTCCCTCTCCCCCTGTAAACAGAGACACTTTATTTTAGAATAAGGGTCAGAGGGAGCCAGAAATCCCTCAGAAATCCTTGGCTCTTCCAAATAATCTTATATCACAGCAAAGCTAAACTGCCCTCTCACTCTTCAGCGTACCTGGAATATTCTGAGTTGATTTCCACTTCACATTGCCAAACTGGGGGGGAGAGAGGGATTAATGTTGCTTAATTCCTAATTTTTCAGTTCTGTATACCAGAACCATAATTACTTCCTTTCCTAATCTCCAGAGGATAATGCCCTGGTGAAGAGAGTGTTTGGAAAAGGCCTAAGTAGCAGCCTAGCAACTTTAAATATGTTGGGATTATGAAGGAAAAGGAACAAAACCAATCTCAAATTATAAAGTAAAGAATTAGGAAAGGAAAAGAACATAACCCATCCACAATTACCTGGTGTAGAAAGTGAAACATGGTTCTCACTTGTGGTGGAAAGTAAGCAGAGATATTTCATAGGGGTGGTGATTATGTTTCCATCACGCTACTGGCAAGGATGGAGAAATGCAGAAAAAAGCTGGAACCATTTTGGTTGGAAAAGACCTTTTACAGTCATGTCTTTAAAGCAAATCTGGAGAGAAACTTGTGACAGTGTCCACAGTAAATGCACATTTTCTCCTGGAAAGGAAGGCAGAGAGGGGCTCTCCTTATGTTTGTGCTACTGCATTCCCTCCTTTTCTTATAAAAGAGAGGAATTGTGCATTTCAAGAGCTGAGGAAGCACAAGGAGATGAAGAAGAGCGAGGAGCCAGCAAGGATTTGCTGCACATGACAAGCTGTGTCCACATCCTACATAGACTCACAGATCCCACTGGTAGGAAGTTTTGTCTGTTTTAGTGTTTGGGGAAAACTCCAAAGCCGTTCTGCCTCCTGAGTAAAGATCCACCCAGTCTTCCCACCTGAGGTGTGTCAGCAGATACAGACAGGCCCCATCAGCAATCAGAGTGAAAATACATTGCACAATCCTCCAAATTACCTTCCTGAGAAGCTTGTTCTGTAATATTTGAACACAACTGGTGTTTCTTCCACGGCACCTCCTAAGAAGCACTTCCTTTGCAGTTCTTTGCACTAGCAAGTTCATACAAAACCCAGCTGGAAATCACATTATTCTGAAAAATTTAAACACACAAATATAAATTGCAGTGACTTTTCATTTGGAGAGAAATGCTGCAAACATCATCTGAAAAGGTGATTGGTCCTTTCATACTTGTTTCTTTCTTTTTTTCCCCCCCCTTTTGCTATTTGCAGGAAGTGTTCCAGGTCAGGCTGGAGCCAGCCGTTCTAGTGGAAGGTGTCTCTGTCCATGGAACTGGATGGGCTTTAAGGTCCCTTTCAACCCAAACCATTCCATGATTCCATGAAGAACATTATGTCCTTTAACAATCTCACCCCCTTTTATCAACTACATGTTTAAGGATTATGCTGTATGGTGCCACAGGTACAGAAAGTACTTCATGGCACCTCTCTGTCTCCAAACAGAATGATGTGAGCACCAGAATATTTCAAATACAGTAAATGAATTTGATCACTTAGCTTTAGCTGTCTTAAAATGCATAATGTAAATGATTTATGTGTTCTTGCTTTATAATCACCTACTGACATGGACAGCATAAATTACATCCAGAGATAATTATCTCTCTTCATTGACAAGACAGCCCAGACAGCAGCTTAGACAAGATGCTTGACTCCATAAAGATGGACAGGATGAATCTGATTTAAGGAGCCCTTCAGTGCTATTGTTCTTTCTTTTTATTGTTCTTTCTAAAAAGTCATTGCTGCAGGCAGCACAAGTTTTAGATTTAAAGAAAACTGGAGTACCTGAGATCTAATAAACATTTCTTTGTATTCCTTCCCTTTGTTATGGGCATGACCAGGTTAGCTCTTCATCTTCCCTTTAATATGTGAAATAATGGGGTTCTTTAAGGAACTGTGCTTTCAGAAAAAGTCTGCAGAAGCAGTTGAAATAGAAAATCAAAGAATTACAATACTCCTTTGCAGTATTACACTGTTACAATTAGCTTTTACAACTTCCTCACCTTTAAGAATGAACCTAAATGATTCTCCTTTATTCTCCCCAAGGGAGACACAACCTTAAAAAAACCCCAGTTAAGTTATTCAGCCAATGTCAAGTGAGAACTGGTGTTTTCCACACTTCGAATTGTCTTACAAAATCCCAGACACACACCCACTCTGTGGGGACAATCTTGTCACTTTGACTGGAGGGAAACCAGGGGGAGCAGATCCAAGGGATGTAATCCATCCTGTCACTCAGGAGCCATTATCAAGATCAAAAGGGAGGAACTGTATTTTTGTAGCTGGATCAGTTCCTTGCTCAACTTGTGCCCAGCACCGCCTGGGTTACCTAACTGCCTTGTTTCACCTGAATCCACGTTTCATCACAAACCATCCTTTCTTTTGGGGTCTTCTTCTTCCTGCATCCCTGTGAAGGGCAAAGAAGCAGAAATGTGAAGTTAATGCTACCTAAACCTCACAATTCTTGCTTGCCAAACAGAATTTAGCTAAAACAATCTATAAACTGTCTACAGTTTGTCTATATTTTGGCTTGCAGTTGCAGTGTTGTGCTTATGGAAACATAAATTTGCATAGGTGACATAGGCACAGGACACACCAACTTCACATCCCCAGATGCACAAGTGCTGCTCACTCTGGAAACCACAGGGATTTATAAACTGAAACTTCAGTGTTGTAAAACAAAGGCTACAACTCAGGCAGTCAAAACCTGTGCCTTTACATATGTGTAATAACAATTTCTGTTGGGAACTTCTTGCCCATCTATTAGGAACCATAAAAATAATTAAATATTCCTTTCATAGTAGTGTCCAACGTATAAAGAGCAGATAATACAATTCAGTCAACCAATAGAAGGGGTGTTAAGCACAGATAAGTGAGCATTTCATTGCAGTGCCTCCTTTAAGATGGTTTTATTTCATAAACATCTTCATATAGGGCAAATATGTCATTGCTCCTGCTCAGGAACAAAAGCCACAGTTAAGCTCAAAGTTTCCTGTATCCTACCTACCTAAAATCAAAATATCTAATTTTTCAGGCAGAACCTTTGATTATCTTCTCAAAACAAAACCAAGCCCATTTAAAGGGTCTATAAGGTTAAAATTGTTAAGGAACACGTGTTAAAGGAAAAGATTGACTGGTCTCAGTCAGTAGAATAAAAACATTCATAAAGTATAACAAATACTTAAATATTTCCTTGCACAATCCCTACAGAGCTTCCATGGATCAGCAATGGTTTATCATTATTCTTTTTCAATGTCATTAGATGTTATGTCAAGAATCTGATTATTTGCTGTAGATAAAAAATTGCTTAAAGTCTAAAAACCTGCCATCACTAATGATTATTAATGCTAACCAGATTATTTAATGCTTCCTTGTTTGTTTTAGAGTATTATTTTATGCTCTTTAATCAAAACTAACCTGAATTATTGAAAGAAATATTGGTAAAAGTACAGTTTAACTATTCCCAGCTGGTTTTTACTTAAGCTTTTTCTAATTATGGGTCAGTAAACAAAGAGTAAATGTTCATAGGAATTTATCAGAGTATGCACCATTTAAAACTACCTAAGCAAAACAGAAGGTTAAAAGTTTTAGGGGGGAAAAGGCATCTTTAAAATATATAATGAAGTGTTAGAACTGAGGCAGATAAAGCAGCTTCTAAGGGAAGCAAAGACTCAGAAAATAACTGGGGAAAATATAGTGCCTGGGGAGAATAAAAACAGGCAAACAGTGTAGATTTAAGGTGAATTTTCATGTGCAGTCCTTTTCCTCTCAGTTCTACATCCTTGAACTGAGGGATCCTAAGTGAGACAAGTCCATTAAGGGACTAGATCTTTATTTGGATTCATGGATTACCCTTCCATAGGTTAATTGGTTGGAATACTTTGTTCTAGTATGGAATCTTCTTTAGGTGTTCCATAACCACATGGTTATCCTTGGAAAGAAATTGCATTATAAATCCTTCTGCTTCAGCCCAGCACGATGGATATTGTGCCAGAATTGCATTTGACTACTCTTAATTGCTCCTAATCCTTGATGAGATAGAGGCCTTGGGCTATGCCTGTGGGACACTTCTGAAGTACTAATTGGATAATCTTAGCCCTGAGCAGCTAAACCCATAAACCCTCGTTTATGTCCTGATTGCTCACAGATTGCAAACCTGAGGAGGCTGCAACGCCAGGCACCAAACCATTCCAAGTCTTGTCCTTTGGGCATGGAACAGAAAGCTTCACAGCAGCTAGGATTATCCCAGGGCAACATGGAGCTGGAAATACAACTTTCACCACAGCAAGATCTCCCAGTGTCCTGGGACAACAGGCCCAGCAATTTATTTGCAGCTTTAGGCATTATACCAGGGACAAAATGCAATTAAATTTCCCATTGGAAGAGGCAAAGGGATGAGTTTAACCATCCAAGGCTGAGTCAGGCCCAGCCACTGCTGGTCTCTCACAGGATATTACATGGAACAAGCAATGAAAACACCACATCCCCTTCTATTTTTTATGAGATGGATTGCAAGAAAAGGCTACTGATATGAGGGGCCATGAAGCTATTCCTATGCTCCTTTCCTTGGAGAAGAGGTTTTGGAGGAGAAGGGAACTCAAGAACCCTGACCTGTCATCCAAACTCCGAGTCTCTCCCCATCAGAAAATGAGGCGCCAAAAATCAGTTGCAAACACTTCTTGCAGTAGAAAATCACCTCGAAGGTGACATTTGTCTTCCTGTCTACTGGCAAGTCCCTCACAGCATCCAAAGCCATGCCCAAAAAGCAGGTGATGAGGGACAGGCCTCCACAACATGTGGGAAAGCAGCACTAAACGTGAGGCGAGAGCCTGAACCTCCTCGTCATGGCCTGCAGGCAGACTAGGCCTCTACTTCATGAATAAACCCTCACAATTTGGTGGAAAAACAAATGTGCCAAATCGTCACACTGTGAAATTTCATGTGGACAACGATCCTTCTTGTTCAGGAGATGGAATGCCTCCTCTAAAATATACAGGTTTGGGATGAAATTTGTGAAATTTAAGTCCTGTGCAGTCCTAGCTTCTAAATCCATCATTATTTCAAAATAACTCAGCAAAAAATATTAGAGTTCTCATCTCATTTTTTCTCTCTTTTATGAGATACTTAAAAGTTGGAAATTTTGTCTGGAGATAACTTGAGTTCTTTTACTCCCAGAGCAGAGCCTTGATTGAATATCTCCAGCTGCAAAGCTGCTATAAATTAATTGTTACAATTGCACCACCTTTTCATTATCAAATACACATAATACAAATGTAACGCTGGAGAAAGATTATTTTTATGCTGACATTCGTTATAGTGATTCAGATAACATTTCTGTATTACTCACAGCAGCTATATTTAAGTTTTTTTATATTGTCATTTGTTATTGTGATTTGGATAACATTTCTGTGCTATTCACAGCAGCTGTTTCAGGGAGGAATTCATCCAAGGAAAGGCAAAAACTGGCCCAATTCCAGGTGCAACAGCGGGATTCTGCCACAGGGAGGCAATCTTGGCTCATTTTTCCTCATCCTTTCCCGGTTTTCTCATTGCAAACCCAGGATCAAATTCTCGAGACTCTCTAACCTTCCTATCCTTAGCTGTCCAAATATCAATCAATTAGAAACTCAGCTACGTCTCCCTAGGGAGTGAAGAAAAACACAGTGGTTTTCTCCAGATCCACATTCAGTCAAACATTCCTTTGAAATCGCCTAGGAAATAAAATTTGAAGAAGTTTTTATTTGCTTTCAAGTCATAAAGGGAACTACTGACCCCAGAATTGAGGTAAAATATCCCCAGCAGCCGAGGATTACACTCCAAAATCAGGTGATTTCACATTTTGGGTTTAGAAAATGCAAAGTATAATCCTGGCATGTATTCCCTGGTCACCTGGATGCATTTACCAGCAGGGAGAGCACATGGCCACAGCCAATATTCAGCTTTAGTAAGCACCAGCACACCTGGAGAAGACAAGGTTTACTCCCAGTTCCAGGTGGGAATGATGCTAAAAGTGTCAAGCAGTGACACAGAGGCCAAGCTGAGCTCGGAGATGAGTTCTGGGCTTGCCAGCTCCCTGCTCTTCCAGTGGGAAACTTGTTAAGAGGTTTCCTTTGCAGAGACCAGAGGGATTATCTTGCTGTCAACAGATTCAGACAAGCACACCAGGCACACCCTGGTTCATGCAACTGAAGAGTGGCAACAGATAATAAAACACTGCATGAATGAAGCACTTATACCTCAAACTTTCTTTTAATATCTGAGGTCATATTTAAGAGCTCGTTAGTCAAGAGAGAATTCCTTTTCCAGGAAACTTCTGTTCCACAGGGATTGCAGCACTGAAGAAGCAGCACCAAAGCAAATTATGTTCCATGGGTTTTTTTCTTTCCAAAATTATGTTCCATAGGTTTTTTTTCTTTCCAGAGCCATGTTTTCTTTAAGAGAAAAATGGAAGGTTTTTACTTCCTGGGACACTGGGGAATGACTTCAAACTGCCAGAGGGTGGGTTTGGATTGGATATTGGGGAGAAATTCTTCCCTGTGAGGGTGGTGAGGCCCTGGCTATATAAAAGGACTGCAGCTGGTGCTGATCAAGGCCTGAAAGGCACCATAATACAAGGAATACAAGGATGGGGAACTGGGATCTTGTGCAGCTCCCTGAAAAAGCCAATTGTTTGTGTTTGTTGGGGATTATACCTGTTATCTTGGCACACTGTCAATAGATTCACAGGACATTAGCTGGGATCTCTCCTCTTCTGCTCTGTAAGTCACTGTGGTAAGAAATGCCAGCAGATTTTATTCAGCCCAGCTGCCTAAATCCAGGTATTTCTCTGGATAACACCCCCAATATTTATTTCAAACCTCTTTGGAGGGAGGAAGAAAGAGTGGCAGGATCCCAGGAGTAACAAAACTGGAGAGAGTAGCCCAGAAGTAAATCCCTTCTCAAGGTGTTATTAGGGAGAGATGGAGGTGGCAAGATAACACACAGGCAGTGAAAGTATCCAGGGATATTCAGATGCAAATAAAGAGTTTATATTGAGAAAAAGGGGATGCTGGTTAAAGATATAACACAGCCTTTCATCATCAACTATTTTTAAATATAAGCAGTCAAAATGAGAAACTCAGGGCCGTGCTGCAGGGAATTAAAAAGATTAAATGGACAAAAAGGAATTGAGATTTTTCATTGGAGGGGACACATTTCAGAGAGGTGCTCAAACTGTAAATTACAGCCCCAAGAATACCTTATTTGAGTCAGGGAAAAGTTTCCTCAGTACTTTTTCTACCACATTCTTGGGCACTAATGGATTTCACTTCATTCCAGAGACCAGAGAATTCAGGACTGTTGGGTGGATGGTCACATTGGCAGAGTTTTCCCTCACCCAGCTAGCATATCTCACCTTCTTACTCAAGGGATTTTTTCATTTAAGACCTGGTAGGAGCAATAAAAAGGAAAAGTGAGTTAATAAAAGAGGATTTAAAACTACCCTGAGAACATCTCTTTCATTTTCACACACTCAAAGCCTGCAACTTCAATCCTAGGGTTAAAAATCTTACATCACCACTACTTACATTGAGCAAATTTTGTGTGCTGCAATATCACACTTTTAGCTCATGTCCCACAGCTGATATTTAAATAATTTTAATGGGCATTTTGCTGGGTAGTTCCTGCCTGCTTTGCTTTGCTCATTGCTGTGCACAGCTGATGGATTTCTGATTCAGCAAACTGAAGCTTCACAATGGGGTGTTGATACACGGCATCAGAAAATCCCAGCTGGAGTTTGTATCCCATCTATTACCCTGAAAAAAGGCCCAAGCAGAACATTCCAAAATTGATTGGCTCCTCTCCCTGTCAAAACACAAAATATACAAGGAATCTTAGTTTGAAGTTGTTTCTTTTTTAATGGCCTAAATACTTTAATGTGTAATTTTTATGTGGGGTTTGGGTTTGGTTTGGAGTTGTTTGACTTTTTTTTTTTTTTTTTTTTTTTTTTTTTTTTTTTTTTTTTTTGTCATGGTGTGTGTAGACCTAACACCCAGTTCAACAAGAAAATAAAGCAAAAAATAAAAAAGACAAATCTTTTTTCAGCTTCATAAGGAGCCAAGCCTGGTAAATCCGTTGTTGCAACAGGTCAAAGAGGTTTAGGCTATTTCATCATTCCAGAGAAATAGAAGAAGGTTAGATGAATGTCTGGGACCTCTGGCATGAGGATGCAATTCCAAAGGTACTAATAAATCAGTGGAAGTGGAATGAGTAATTCCTGAGAAGAGCTACCCTTTAAATCACTGTGGTAGAGCTGCCCCTTCCCACATGGGATAAGTCCCTGTGGATTCAATGCAAGTAGAATAACAAAATAAACATTGTTATTAATCCCTATTGAAGCTGGGTTTATTTCCTTCTTCAGGCCTCCACTTTTGGGCACTGGAATAATGCTCTGATCTGATGTGGTCTCTCTTTTGCCCTCTCCTGCCTGTTTGTTGTTCTGGATACCCAGCAGACCATGAATTGAAGCTGACATTGATCCAACAGGATGTAAACGGGTAGAAAAGCCCAGGTAAGCAAACCCCAGCCCTTCACTGACTGGGATCCAACTGGTGTGCACAGTTCTGCTCTCAAAAGTGGAATTATGAGTCAGAGTGAAAATGAAGGCCACGCAGATTGCTGTATGCAGCAATTCTTGCACGGAATATGGGCTTCATTTGCATAATGAGCTTGTTCTTGCTCAATAATCTCCTCACAAGGCTGGATTCTGGATGTTCCTGCTGGATTTTTGAGGTGTTATATGCTATTAAAACCCCTGAAAGGCAAGGGATAGTGCTTTAAAAAAAATTGCCTTTGTTTTATTTCATGAATACATTTAAACTGAATCTCTTCTAACCCATCACAGATTGGAATAACAGCTCCAGTGGGCACCTTTGTGTCAACACCTTCAATCAATAAACTAGATTAATTGGCACAATTAATGCTCAGCATGGTGGCTGAGCACTTTTTTTTTAGAATGGAAAAAAACCACCCACAAAATCAAAATCTGAAATAGAAACATATTTACCCATCTAAGCATAACCACCCTGCAGATAAAATACACAGATAGAGTAAATAAGACTTGAGTGGTGAATATTTGTAAGGATGGAACAGTCAGTAGGGAGAGTTCTAGACCATTTCCAGAACCTAAACTGCCCCTAAAAGATGTATTTTCACATCTATTGTTATGTGTTTTCAGGTGTTACTTCCAAGAGGGAATGTAGATCTTTTACGGAAAAATAATTTTTTTCAGACTTGATTGAGTTAAGCAACCAGACAAATCAGTAAAGATTATTTCACTTGATTTTTCCTCATCTATCACCAAGATTAGGAGGATACAAGGAAGATGTATTTCTATTTTTCTGAGAAAATAAAAAAATACTCTTGGGAGGCCAAGAGTTTAAGTGAGGAACATCCTCACCACTCACCAGTTAAGAAGACCTGAAGCAGAGTGAAAGAATTAATATTTTGATGCCAACCTGCCCCAATCCATGGAGGAGATGAGGAATTTCCTGAGGGACAAGTTGAACTGAAGGGCTGCGGCCTAAGATGAAACCTCAGGTACCACATTGCTCTTGTAAATTTTTTAATGACAAAGGATGCAGGATTGCTTCTCCCAGCTCCATTTTTGAGAATAGACTGCCATAAATATCCTCTGGAAAGCACAGTCCTGCCTTTAAGAGTGTGATCTGAGCACGCCCCTGGGATGAGGCCCCTCAGGGGATGGCAGCCTGGAAAACCAAGCACGCCCCACCCTTGGGTGGGTGATAAGAGGAAAATTGAGACAGAGGCAGCTCTGTACATGCAGGGCAGCACAGCTCATCACTTCAAGGGCTTTGGAGTATTAGCAGAACACACCTTCTGTGGGCAGCACCTGAGGAAAAGGTATTTAAGGTGGCAAGCTGGAATAAAGTCACAAGTTTTGATTTTTTTTTTTTTTTGGAGTTCAGTGTAAATACCACCTCTGTTTCTGGCTGGCTCTCTCTTTATGGACACACAAACTGCAATTTCCTTCAAGTCAGGCTACAAGTTGCCCTCCAAACAGTCATTGAAGTGTTTTTAGGCAATAAAACGGAAGGAATTTTTTTGCAGGGGTGGCTGCTAAGAGGAATCAATGCATAAGTGAATCATTTTACACTCAGGAAAGGGGCGCTAGGCTGAGGTGCTGTGATACAGAGCAGGACAACAGCAGAAAAGGGAGTTGTTCTATCCATTTCTACATCCTCTTCATCAGATTCCACCCAAAGCATCTTATCCAATTACATCCCCAAATCTGGGACCTGAGGGAAGAACAAAAAGAGATTCTGCTCTGCTTGGATATAGGAAACCACTTCCAGCAGCATCTCAACACAAACTCCTGCAGAAAGAGAAAACTCCAGAAGGATTCTGCAAAGCATCTCCCTAATTTCCTTCTCTTCTGGGTATTCCAGATAGCAAATATTGTCTTTCAAGGAATATTACAGTTCTCACCTGACCCCTTAGAGTTTGTAAACCATGTTAGAATTTGACCAAGGTAAACCAGCTCCACTATTAATAACCTTTATTAAAAAGATAAAGAAATTACTGTTGACACAGAGCAGCCTGTTGAGACAAATAGAGACAGAAATGTTTTAATTAAAACCAGATTGAAAAAAGAATCAATAAATAATGACATTCAAATAAGCAGAATTTTAATTAAACATTACAAATGATCAGTTTAATTTATGAGATTGACACCACAAAGAACCCTTTCGATTCAGCCTTGTATTGATTTCACTGGGACACAGGATCAGCACAGCTTTTAAATCTCATTGGTAAAAAAAAAAAAAAGGGAGGAATCCTTAATATTTCTATTACCTTCAGCAGGACAGCAATTTTAAAATGTCTTTATGTAGTACCATGAAATCCCTGCATTCATCATAATGATGTATTATCCCTTAAATGATTATATAACGTTTCTGCTTTTGCAAATAATTGTGGATATCACCATTATAACCAGTCCTGGATTTGGGAACACTTATTTGCTGTAGGCAATTGCAGTTAGCAGGGATTCCCAAACTACATTTTAAACACTTTTTAATAACTACTTTTTAAACAGGATCCTTTTCAAAGACATCTCTCAGCCATTATTACGAAACAACCAGAACAGTGTTATTGGTACCTGCACCTACACACAAAAACATAAATAAAAAGAAGAAACAGAGATGTTCTGAAAAAAAAACAAAGGCAAAAAAAAAAAAAAAAGCCCAAACTCCTTCTGCTTTGTTTATTGGGCTTCATCTTGTTACCCAGAAGAGGGGTGTTGGTATCTATAAATTGCAAGACAAGTGAGCTGCTTTTAAATCTCCCACATCTTCCTCCTTTAGGTGGTTTATCCATTGAAAATTCTGAGTATGAAGGCAGAGAGGAACCATGTGGCCTTTGCTTTTATGAACAAATTGTCTCTTTATTTGCCACTACAGGTTCTTGCCACCAAAACCTTCTTGGTTTTGGGTGAGTGAGGTGGGTACAGTACCACATGGGTTCTGTCGGTCCCATAATGGAATATATTTGCTCTAAGTGGCATTAGGAAATGTCATTGAATCATAATTGCTTTTCAAAATCAACAAGTTAAATCAAAGCTCCTTCTAAAAGAGGCTTTGACTTCAATCTAAAAATCATGATCAAGAATTTTATTCATAATTCTCTTGTAAAACCAATTGTACTAAACCACCAAGATTTAAACTTTTAGGTAAAATGTAATATATATATATATAAAAGCAAGAGTATCCTAAATACCCTTGAAATCTGGACCTAGGCCTTGGTGCTTTGTCTTCTTAGCCTGATTTAAAGATAGTCTACACCAGAAATGCAATCTGACAGCACAGTCAGCACTCAGTTAAAACCCAGACATGTATTTATGGCTATAGATACCACATGCCATGCAAACTGTGTTCACACAGGCTACTGCAGGTGTAAGCAGCCCCCAGCTGATCTGCCTGCCCATGCAATCCAAATTCTGTTCCCTGAACAGAGCAGAATCCTTCATAGTCACAGCAAGGTGATCAGAAGTGATGGGGACATGCCCCAGAGCCCACTTTGTTCTTTGCACATTTATTTGATCTGTTCTACAAGATCCCTTAAAGATTCCCCCATGTCTAATACCTCCTGACTTCCTGCACTTTTCCTGCATTTTTTCACTGATCCACTGAGCCAAGAAGACAAAGGAAACCTTAATACTGAAAGAGGCTTGTGAGGAAGATGAAGAGTTTTTATCAGGACTTCTAGGGACAGGAGGCACAACAGTTTTGAACTGACAGAGGGTGGGTGTAGATTGGATATTAGGAAGAAATTCTTTATTGTGAGGCACTGGAACAGGTTTCCCAAGAAGTTGTGCATGTCCCATCCCTGGAACTGTTCAAGGCCAGGCTGGACAGTGCTTGGAGCAATCTGGTCAGGTGGAAGGTGTCCCTGCCCATGGCAGGGGGTGGAGCAAGATGATCTTTAAGGTCCCTTCCAACCCAAACCATTCCAGGATTCCATGACTCGGAGAAGAATATCCTTTCTTCCATAAGCAAGGAGCTGGCACCTCCAATAAAGCTGAACTGATGAAGCTGGTTCAAAAGCTACTTCTCCCCAAGTTGAAAAGCCCATCTCTGAATTCTGAGATTGAGAGCAGGAAAAAAACCAGAGTTTCATGGTTGGGAATAAGGTAAAAAATGTATCTTGAGGCCACTTTCCCATTTCATTCTTACTGAAATTTGCCCAGCTCCTCAGTTCCTATGCCTGAGAACACACAAAGGGATGGTGTGTCCTGGCTCTTGGCAGCAGTTTTGTGGTGAAGGGATTCCCTTGGAGAGTTGCCAGTTTCTATCCATGCACATATGCTTCCAGCCAGTGCTCCCCAGAATCCTTCAGGGAACTGCAGGAGCAGAAAGGAAAAAATCACTTAGGAAGAGACAGAGTTCAACTTTCTGGGAGGCCAATTGTAGTTAAAGAAATAAAAGGAAAAAAAATGGATTTTAAATTGGATGGACACCTCATAGCAAAGTCTGACTGCTGGCAATGAGCTGAGAGGATTTAAGGAAGAGAAAAACAAGCTTTGAAACTTTAAAACTTCAGAAAAGTCTAAATAAACTCTAGATTTGACCTCTCCATGGACACTCATTGGAAATGACTGCCCAGGTGTCTCTTGCCTGCCACTGCAGAGCTAAATCATCTTGTTAATTGGTACTTACTGCAAAATATCTACAAAGGCTGTCAGCAAAGTCTTGGTTTTGTACTCAATGCCGTGCTTGGCACAGAGGCTTTTCACCATGGGAGCCACTTTCCAGTAGTTGTGCCGAGGCATTGTGGGGAACAGGCTGCAGAATGGGATGGGGAAGAGTTATTGCAAGGCTTGGCTTTCTCCCTGCTCAAAATATCCCCCTGATTATTCCCATTTTTCCCCCCAGGATGATACTCACTGGTGCTCGATCTGGAAGTTCAGATGTCCAGTGAACCAGTCATTGAACACAGACTGGTTCACGTCGCAGGTTGCATGGACCTGGGAGGGAAAAAAAACCCAAACCCCCAGATGATTTAGATTTCATTTTCCTGCAAGTCCAACAATTGAATCCCCAGCAATCCCTGCCCACCCTTATCTAGCATAAAAATCAAGGCAAAGTCAGGGATTACAGCCATCATTGCCCCAAGGAATTCCACACAGTCTAGACTAGCTGGGCTGAGATTTTTATCCTTCAAACCCACTTTGTGGGATTATACTGCTGGAGGCAGGATAGATGTGAGCAAAGCTCTATTTACATATTCATTTTTATCAGGCAATTTTCTCAGATTTATCTGATCTGTAGTAAACCTGCAGCCTGTAGGGTAAAAATAATGGTATCCCACTTTGCTTCCCTTTAGTTGGCCTAAAAAGGAGCTTGGCTGTTATACCGCCAGTGCTTTCCTATAACAGGGAGGGGAAAGGGTTGTGAAAAATATGTCAAGGCATTTCAGTGAAAAAGCAGGATTTTTAAAATCTAGATTGCCTGTTTTCCAACTAAAATTTTAAATGGTTTGAATATCACAGAAATGTTTCTTTAATGAATGGAAGGGCAAACCTCACAGACATTAAATCTAAGAGAATAACAACATTGTCTTTGTTCTATATTTTAGACCAGAAGACCCAATATTCCAGAAGAAAGGAGCTTCTCACCTGAGTGGACACCCAGTCTTCGTTCTTGTCATAATCAATGTCCATTGGTATGTGATTCATCTGGGTCACCCAAATAAACCAGGTACTCTCAAGGAACCTGGGCAGATAAACACAGAAACTCTTGTCATATCTCTAATTCCATCCAAGTTTAACACTAGAACACTTGACTAAGTCTCTTCCCAAGTGAAAAAAGCATTTTTGGAGTTTAAGAATCACTGAAATTGCAGCTGCAGATGTCCCTGAGCAGCTACCACCCCACTGAAGTTAAACTGTTTCTTCTGGACTATTTAATTATGTGAAAATCTGGCATTTAGTTTTCATTTCTTTCTTTTGAAGCTCAATATTGGTTACAAATATTAATTATGGGGGCTCTGGGTATGCTCTGAATTACCTGGACACCCAGTAGTACACCATGAAGCTTTTAAATCCCATTAAAGGAACGTACATGAGGCACATTCGGATGTTGAAAGCCACAATCAACGTCAGGTCCTGTAAAAAAAAAATACCAAACCCAAGCAAATCAGGATGAAAATCAGCCTTTGTTGATGAAATGCCTCCACTCTATCCTCTCCCTTTTACTTGAACTGCAGTTTAAAAAAATGTTCTGATACACAAATTTCTGGATTATCAGGAGTGAGCTCCGTTCTGCATCAAGGTGGGTGTGTCCTGGAAATATTCCCACTTAACCATCAATAACTGCAGACAACAGCCCTGCCATCACACGCTGGGTCTGGGAATTTCCTGGTAACTTATTTATCTGCTGAAAGGCTAAAAAGCCTCTTCTAAACAATTTTCTCTCACTGCAGCAAGCCTAGAATCAGCCTTTTCTATCCTTTTTTCTCTCTTACCCCCCAATCACCTGACCAATAGGAGGTGAAGGTGAATACAGTGATATTTTTGGAGGTTTCCAGACAGGGAAGAATTGCTTACCAACCACTTTTTCCTCTTGATTGCAAAGTAGAATATTGACAGCTGGAAGAAGGGTACAAGGGCAAGTGGGGCCAGCACTGAAGGACAGAATGGAAAGAGAGAGACATTTTTAATTTCACTGCATCATAAAAATGATTCTTCTTTCCAGTGGAAGAAAAATTGCTGTCTTCCCCTCATATGAACCTTCATTCATAGACATAATCTCTTCCTCTTTTCTTCTCATCACTTCTCCATTTCTTCCCCATCCCTTCCTTTCCTCTGTTTGATTCACCCCCATCTGCATCTCATAACCCAAACAGAGATTTAAGGGGCAATTCCTCCTCACAGGAGGAATTCCTTCTTTAACATGAAGGAAGCTTCCTGGAGCTCTCACTTCAATGTGAATATCTTTAAAAACCCTTATTTTGTTGGGGAGGAGATGCACTCATGGTTTTAGGGGATACTCACAGACGAAATACTTGTGCTGGTAATTGTAAGGCATGAACTTCTTCTTCTGCTTTCCGAGCTGAAAAATGAAAAGATATTGAAATATTTACAAACAACACAATTAAGTTTATTTCTTCACCTTGTAATTTTTCACCAATTGCACAAAAAGTTTCTTAACATCATCCCAAACTTTGGTGAATATAATTCTTTAAAAGACAAAATAATAAGGAGCTAAAGCAAACTACTTCCAGAGCTCCAGTCTGCACTGGATCAACATTAAAAACAAAAAATAAACCGGATAAACAAAACCCCTGAAATCCACTTTGCCTATCCATGGTGTGCCTAACTCTGATCCTGCTAAAAAGCAGGAAGACATGAGAACTGATTTTCTACATTTTCACTCCATCAAACCACTGGAGCACAGTCAGCCTGCTCTGGATGCTCATACTACTACATGAGAGATCTTTCCCAAAATCCCTGACAAAAGCCTTCCCAACTGGAGCCAATGGTTTTCTATCAATAAGCATTTTGTATCTCCCATTGCAGGAATCTTTCTGGGACAGAAGAGCTGGGATTTTCCATGTGCCTTGGAGAGTTTCTTCAGCAGGTAAAAGAGAGAGGGCCATTTTTTTAAGAGGCTGGTGTATCTCGCAACGAGGCCGTTTCATCACGCCATGAGTAAATGGAGTTACAAGGAAAAGAAAAGACAAACAAGCCCTTGCCTATCCTGATGCTATCAGAAACCATAATGGAAGAAGGGAGGATCTATTCATAGTTTTTCTTTTTATGAAAGCCGTAAAATTCAGGGTTAGGAAATCATTTGCCGCGTTTGCGTTCGGTGCGCGGCAGCTCCACCCGCCCTGAAGGGTTTGGGTGCCGAACAGCTCTGGCAGCCAGGAGGATCCAGAGGGAATATCTGACTCACTAATACTCTAATGCAAGTGGGCTGACTCACCCCTGGAGCTGCCTTCAAGGTGCTTGCCCTTACTTAAGCACTGATACTAAGCTTTTGCTTCTCAGGAGTGGGTTGCCTCAGAATTGCAATAACACCAAACTCTCAGATCTTGGAACACTTTGGGAATTATCATAAATAGAATAGAACAAATAGAATAGAATAAATAGAACAGAATAAATAGATTAGAATAGATAGAATAGAATAAATAGAATGGAATAAATAGAATGGAATAAATAGAATAGTCTGGGTTGGAAGAGACCTTGAAGACCACTTGGTTTCAAGGCACAATCTGGGTTGTTATTATGGTACATTAGATACATATCACACTCTAGCTTTCTGTCATTAAATCTTCTTTTGCAGACCTCCACAGAGAGGGTCTTTCCCAGGCTGAAGAGCAGAGGGTGCATGTTGAGGTCGGGGTCCTTGCGGAAGCAGTTGGGCTTGGCATGGTGCTGGTTGTGCAGGTGGTTCCACCAGCTGGCAGGCAGCCCCTGCGTGGGGAAAAGGGCAACACCAGGGATTCAAACTGGAGCAGTATCAAGGATCACATCTCTCTTTATCACAACTCCCTCACAAGCGGCCTTGCCTAGATTTAGGCACACTCCCATCCATTGCTTAGTCCTGATTAGCCCCGGAGAACATTCCCACCAGTACCTTCAGCACATTTATCAACACGATCTGCAGGAGACGATTCCACCTGGGCTTCCTGAAGACAGAGCAATGCCCTAGATCGTGCTGGAACCAGCCCATCTGGATCTGGGAGACAAAAAGATCACTGAGGAAAGAGAACTGCTTTATTGCAATAATTTGCCTTGTGAGTCTCTGTAACTTCATAGGGTGAGTCTCATCCACCTGATGTGTGGAAGAGATGATCGCAGGGCTGGGAACTTCCTTCCAGGCCACTGTCCATTAGAGCTGCTCAATTCCAAATACTAGTTTCATCTGGAATACAGGGAAAGCAGTGAAGCATCACTGCAATTAACTTCACTGTCACAGCACGGAATTCTGTTGCTGCCATCACAAATAATTAATTTCCAAGTAACCAGCTTGCAAGTGGAATGGTTTCCAAGTCTGTGGTTTCACTGCATTCCATATTTCCATGGAAATACAAGACTGCTCCTCGAGGGATATCTGCCTTGGCAGATATTAGGCAAACAAAACAGATTAATTAAATAAATTAGCTCATTTGCACCTGCTCCAGGGGGATCTAAGCAAACTTCAGCATTCATTGTGAAAAGAAAATCTTGTTTTCCTCCCTCTGCCACACCCTTCAAATTCTCCCATCTAAGTGCCACAAATCCCTATTCCCCTCCTTCCCTACACCCACCCTGAAATGGATCCTTTGCTTATATGGCTGAATTTACTAATCCAGCAGAAAACTATCCAGTGGGGACTCATAGAGGACCCCAAAAATACCAGAGCCATCTGACAGAAGAAACAGAGAGACAAAAGGTGCAGGTGAGAATGAAATATTCCTTCTTTTTGCTGGGCTAAGTAGTTAGATCAGCTCATCCTATCTTGTGAAAGAGCTAGTTCCACAAGAACCCCACCATCCCGAGGGAGCAGCCTGTCAGCAAAATGAGACCTGCTGCAGGCAACAAAAACGGTGACGCAGAACGTGCTTGTCATCTTCAGCCAGATAATGGGATCTGAGGAGAGGAGGCAATGCCTGAGACATTCCATTAATCCTCTCCACCCGGAAGGGCTGAGGGCATCTGCAGCATTGAGCACCTGTCAGCAGCTTACCTGGGCAGTGGTGAATAACATCATGCCAGCCAGGAAAGGCACCAGGGATACGCCAAAGTACCAGACCACGAGCCAGGATGCAGCATCCAGCACCAGGAGGTGAAGGAAAATCAGGAAGTAGAAGAGGTAATTGGGCCTCAGAAGCCCCATCTTCTCAATGGTGCAGCGCAGCTCACGAAAATCCTCCAAGAGGGATTTCTGTGGGTAAAGTGAATATTAATGCACTGTTTACTTTGAAAATGTCATAGAGCAGAGCCAGAAATCCCAAAACAGCCACAGAAGTTGGAGGAGATGTTCTGTCAGCTGGGACTCAGTACCAAAACAAGCATGAAGTCAACAGAACTTGCTTTGATTCTGAGACATCCCAGTGAGGAGAACCTAGCAGGATTTTGGGCTCTGCTGCTCATCACTTGCTCCCAGGGGTGGATTTAGTGATGCTGGGACAGTCCTGTTTCCACGCTTCCCATCACCACCTCCTGCCCACCCACAGTATCAGGCGTGCTCCCTCAGAGGTGATTTCTGCCACCTCTCCTGTTTTCCTTCTCCTCCCATGCTGAACCACAAGCCGTTCCCACCGCTGGAATCTAGGGCACTCACATTTTTATTTGACTCAAAGCTGGGTTGATCTGGTGCCAGCTCCCCAATCAGCAGAGATTTCATGTACTTTTTCACCAGGGACTTGTCCTGATGAAATGCCACAAAGGCATCCTGAGGAACACAAAGGGAGGGGGTGAGAGAGGGCATGTGACCCAACACCAGAGCTGAGCCTCTCATTTGCCAGGTCTGCATTATAACACAAAATCCTGCTCCACTTGTCTATTTTTGTCTCTCCTGTCACTTTTTCCCATCAACTGGAGCTTGGACCAAGGAAGCTGGAGGTGTTTCAAGAGCCCAGATTTCATAAAAGCCCCTGGGCGAGGCTGGTAATAAACATGAAAGGGTTTGATGAAAAACCCTTTGCAGAAGGAAACCTGTTCTTTGATCTGCTTGTTTCAGCACAGTCTGTCCCTAGAAGGCTCCAGCCAGCAGCCCTGCCCTATGGATGGGACCCAGGAGCAGGGAATGAGGTGTGTCCTTGCCATGCTTGGGATGAGGCTTTGAAATCCCGTCTGTGTAACACTAAGGCCATACAAAATAGATGCTGAAGCCTCATATTCAGCAGCACAAAGTGGGTGTCTCTTACTGTTCCCGCCAAATTTCCAGACTTGTTGATGTTTTGGGGAAGTGGGAACACTTAATGACACAAAAGTGCTTGTCCAAGAACCATTTCAAATCCTAGTTTCAAATCAAATATAAACAATGGAATAACGGATGAGATTCCAGATAAATCAAAAATCTTCTTTAACTCATGTCCTCAGTGAATTTTCCAGAAGAAAGGATTTTCTTCCAGAAAGAGCTCAAAATCCTCATTTTGAAGAGTCTGATTTTGCTGATTTTGGTTCTGAAAATCAGCAGGGATGAGTACAACCCAAATATCCTGTACCGGTTTGGTCAGGATCAATCCCTGGAAGAGGACAGAGGACTTCCTTGGAGCCTCTTGGCTGGAGACACTCTCTCTCTGAGTACTTTAGTGTAGAAAAAGTCAGAACAGGGTGACTTTTTGGACATTTGAGCTTTTCTACAGACATGTAGTGACCGTTTGTCTCAGTGACAAATGAACAACTCTGTCCAGACCCAGAGGACTGGGAAAATCTTTCCATCATGATTTTGCATCTCTCATCCCCCAGGTATTTATACATTTTTTATATTCCTCCATCTTGTCAGGAATTCTGATTTAATCCATAAGTATCTATACTGCAGTTTGGAAAGAGGAACCAGAATCCTTTCAGGCAGAAACTCCTATCCATGAGATCAGTATCACAGATTCTTATCACTGAAAGCCTCTCAGTCCTGCCTGTTCTTTCTCCTCCCTGGTCTTAGGCCCTGATTAGCATCTTACTAACTTTAAGATTAACTTTAGCTTTAAGAACTATCCCCTACAATGCACATAACTTACAACATTTGACATCAATTAAATGTTCTGCAATGGTCTTGCCTTGTATTTTCAAAATAATCCCCACAGAGGAAGTAAAATTCTCACTATGTATACACTATTATGAGCTCTAGAGTAGTCAAGGGCTGTTGGGAAAAAAAAAAAATCCTGGATCCTGGTTTTAGATAAAGTCTTGCACCAGTAATTTTCTGAGACACCTTCCAGTCCTGCTTTTCTATGTGGATTTCTTAGAATATATGAAAAAGCAGGACTTTAAAAGCAAAAAGAATGATTAGGATTAGCAAGGACAAGACAGAAAACATTGTTAGGATGCTACACAAATCCACATTGAACCCATGATTTTGGCTACTGGTTGTGGTCCTGTCTCCAAAGGGATATAGTACATCTAGAAGTTACCTTTAAGATTTAGTAAAATCAGATTGTAATTATTACAACAATAAAAGCAAGTAAGATCAAAGGTCGTTTTTTAAACACATTCACTGCGGTTAAAGCCCCTGGGTGTCTATAAACACAGAGATGTAAACTGCAGGTCCTTGCAGCAGCTGGGAGGACATAGCTTGGGGACAAATCATTCCATGCATTCTGCATTCCTTGACTCCTGTAAACATCCAGTGGCAGAAAGTGCAGGAGATGGCACCAGGATCTCTGGGCTGACCTATGCTCTGAAGGTCAGTGAACTTGGGAGAAACTAAACAAGACTCAAACCTCTCCTTTTTCTTCCTCTGAGATCACCAGGTATTTTTCTGCCCCAGTTTGAAGCAGGGTGCAAGGGATGAAATGTGAAAAGTAACTGATCTGGTCCATTTTGGGCCGGGAGTAAAAGGTGCTATCCCATTCCACACGCTGAAACATGAGGAATTAAGACAGGCTAAGCAACTTTCTTCTAGTCAGAAAGTCTTGTCGTGACAAGAATTAAATCTCCCACATCACAAGTTTATGCCCATGTTTCCAATGCTCAGATTTCTGCCTATTCAGAAATTCCGCGTCTCCTTTCAGCATAGCCTGGGAGATCTGCTTAGAATTTATTATTCCTGCCAACAAGCACCAAATGATTTTAGATAAGTCCTCTAGATTTTTGCAGGAATCTCTGGGAGATCTGTGTTCAAATATATTTGTAGGACTTTTCCTTATGCCCTGCAGCCCACGGGCATCGTGCTGCTTTCTCAGCCTGCTCTCTGAACAAGCACAGTGATGACCACCACCAGACAGGAATCCCCACCACATCCTCCTTCCCTGCCACTGGAACCACCTTCCTCCACTGCTTTCCCAGCTCTTACCGTGGCATCCTGCCCGGCATAGTGTCTGATAACTCGGCTGCCCCCGGGATGTCTCTTGGAAAACTCGCTGACATCATAAACCTTCCTGTCAATCACCAGCCACTGCTCCCGGCCTTGCCCGCGGCCGTTGCGGATCCTGATCTCTTCCCAAGTGAAAAGCTGTGGAAAGGCTGGAATAGATGGTGTCCCCTTCTCGCTGGGGCCGGTCTGTGGAGCCATCCCTGCTGGAATCCTCCAGTGCCAGCTCCGTGTCCAGGCTGAGGGTGGCCCATCCTGGCCTGCCCGTTATACAGCCCCACTCCAAGCCACTCCCTGCGCTTCCAAGGGCTGGTTGGCTCTCTTTGCCAAACACACCCTTCCCAAATTCCCTCCTCTTCCAGACGCTTGGACACACCCATGAGGAAAAGCCCTGCTCCTCCTTGTTCTTTCTGAGCTGCCTTTGCAAGGCGTGACTGCTCCACTGAACACAAACATGAATAAAGACAGAAATTTGGGAAGACCACCTCTAAATGGCCTCATCACCACCCAAAATCTTCAGCTTGTCCTTGGTCTTTGAAATTTTCTGTGTTGACCCTGGCATACTAAGTTAATGTGTCTTTCTTAACTAAATAATTGATTAAAATACCACCAGGTCAGAGTAAAGAAAGAACACATTAAGAAAGAATTCTTTATTTGTAGTTAATTTGGCTTCTATATTGATAATACTTTGCATACAGTTGGTCTCAGAGTTTCCTGTATGTTCTTGAGCCATGCAACCACCTAATTGTTCAAGTAATTCATTCATGACTCTGTAACAGTGAAATATTTTGTAGTAATAACAACAATAATGATAATAATAATAATAGCAATAACTGTTAACACCAAGTTTGGCTGTAGATTCAGAAACATGCACTTAAATGCAATGTTGACATAATTTACTTAACCACTACTCCTGCAAAAAACAAGTCTAAGCATCTCTGATATTGTGAAGGTCTGCTGTGCAATAAAGAGGTAAAGAGTTCTCAGTTGCAATAAAATGCAGTGACAAGGCAATGCCAAGTTTCCTGAGAACTCACATCAATTTTGCAGAAAAAAATTAAGCAATATAAATGAAATATTGCCAAACTGGAGATCTAGCAGTGTCTTAATCCTGGTTGTTTTTTTGTTTTAAATGTGAAATTCCAAGCCTGGGGTGTTTTTGAGTAAGGTACAAACAGCAGGCAGATGTGGTACAGGCTGGGGTGGTACAGATGGGGTATTTCCATCATACCCCTCTGTAATGCAATACCGAGTTAAATCCTGAGTTTTCCCCCTCAGCCCAAACCTTCTATTTCCAAATTTCTTAGGTCTGTAACCCCAGATGTAGCTTGCAGTGATACCTGGTCCCTGCCTGAAGCCTAACCAGCTGCAGGTCTCAACTATCTCTCATGAGAATGAGTTTCCCAGACAATTCACACACTGAGATTCCGAGAACACTGGTTGTTGTCTGAGCTCCCAGTTCTGAGAAGGACTGAAAACACTCAGCTGAAGCTGCAGACTTCAGCAGGCAGGACAGAAAGATAAAGAAAGATAAAGATAGATAAGAAAGATACAGATAGATAAGAAATATAAAGATAGATAAGAAAGATAAAAGTGGATAAGAAAGCCAAACTGCTTTCTTGACCAAAGCACCTCAGCAGAGTGAGGCATTTTCCCTGTCTCCCAAGCACAGAGTGGGCAGTTCTCTGGCTGACACAGAACTTCAAATTATGCAATTCTAATTCTTCAAATCATGTAGCATCTTGCAAATTAATCAGTCAAGCCCCGAACTGCCATTTAAAAGTGCCTAATATGTGGCAATTGCTGAACCACCCAAAGCAAAAGAGAAACGTGACTGCTAGTATTCATCAGAAGACAGTGATAAAATAATGGGAGGAATACTTTCTACCCCGCTGTCACATTGTGTTTTGTAACTCTTTATCTTGCTCTAAATAAAAGCTGGAAGTGTCCACGCTAATGATGTGCTCATGTTCTATGTATATGTGCAGAGTCTTACTTAAATCAATGTTCAGTAGTTGAGGTGGTGGCAATAAAATATGCAACAGTTTGCGCAATTTCCTGCAGATGTGGGGGTTTGTGCACATGTGAAAATATCAAGTTACTCCATAGCTGGCTGAAAGTACAAAAAACCCTTCCCATGGCCCTGCACTCAGACTTGTACACGTAGCAGCTACTTGAAAAGGAGGAGATAAAAATGTGGGGTTTGGTTTCGGTCTAAGAGGAGATGCAGAATGAAGAGTCAGGAACATATTGGAGTGAACAAACATGGGATCTCTCTCTGTCAATACCCACAGTCAGTAGTTGTGACTTCCACTGTTAACACTGTAGGTGCCAGCACCCACCAAACTGGTGCAATTAAGTTTGGGAACTCTAAGATGATTGTCCTCTCTGTTAACAGTGTGTGTAAATATTTACTGTCTGAATTTATTTAGCATCAGAGGGGCCATGTGACACCCACTCATATTCTGTCAAATCAAAATCCCTTCTCAATGTGAAAGCAGAAGCTGCCTCTATCTATATTATCCAGGCCACCAAACAGATTCCAGAGGTGCATGGAAAAGCTCAGACAGTGAAAGGCACAGTCCTGCTCACCCAGAGAAACTATTGAGAAACCTGCCAAAGTGAATTTCCACCACACTTGGTGTTCTGCAACCACTGCCCACACACCTGCCAAAATACGTGTCCTACGTTCCTGGGAGCTGGTACACGTGCACAGAGCTACTCCACAGCCCTGCTCCCATGACTGAGAGACTCCTTGCACAGGCATTTTGCACAGTTTCCCAGATTTCCAGAAGGACATCACCTGACTGCTCAGCTGTCTGTTGCTGCCTCAGCCCTTTTATCCTCTGTCACGTAAATGTCTGCAGCTCACACTTAATCCACTGGAGACAAATGATCCTGAAAGAAATCTGGTACTGAGATACCACAGAGCATTTGGAAGGGGTTGATGATCTTAGAGGTTTTTCCAGCATTAATGATCCTGTGATCTTGTTTCTAAAAAAGTCTTTTCCAGAGAGGATCTTTAGGTTCTGAGTAACATAGTCTTACATTTTACAGGGTTTTCATGGAGCCTTTCAAGTGGGAACACCTCCCAAGTAGAGCTCCTGGGCAAAACTGGGTGGAGAACCTCTACTTTACAAAGTGTAGTGTCTCACCAGAGTTGGTAGATAGAAGACAGACAGTTGTGGGTTGAACAGGTCTCCAGAATTAGATGTCAACAGTGGAGGAAGCTGGAAAAGTGTGACCTTGGATGAGCAGCCACAAGTAGACCTGCACTTCCCTCTGGAAGCAGAGCTGAGTCTCTGCCCTGTCCTGGCTACTCTGGAGCCATGGAACAGTATCTTTGATTTCAGAGATGATCTGAAATGTCTCTGCATCCACAGGCAGGTACCACCTAATTTATATAACATAACTTTCCTTTGAAGAGTTTGTCCTCAAGGGACTCTGGAGTGGAGCTCACAGGATACTGAGCCCTTTGTGGAGGGTTCAGGAATGTTCTGCCCTACAGTGGCTCCAAGGAAATTACCTGCAACCATCCACAGTCAGCACACACATTCCTGTGCATAGTCTTGTTTTTCTTCCTGGATTTCATGGACTCTCCTTCAAGACTCCCTCCTCCATGACTATGATGTGCCTCTTCCCAAATACAGCCAGGAAATAGAAATAATTAAAATCATTTCATCTCCAGCACAAAACTTAATGGGGAATCCATAATTCAGGAAAAAGCTGCATTCAGAGAGATCTTTGCAATCTTTTCAAGTGACAAAAACTTTTGCAGTTGGCAAAATTTTGTTTTGGAAAGGAAGAAAGAATCCAGTAATTTACTGCTTTTGATAAAAACATTAAAAGGCATCATGTCAGTCGTGAGGAGAAAAGGACCAGGTTTCCCCTTTTTTAGTATATTCTGGGTTCATGAAACACCACCCTGCATCTCAGATGGAGCTACTTACCAGGAATACCATGTCCCTGGAAATGGAAACAGACAAACATAAAGCAAAACCAAGGGGTTTTTTTAATAGACAGGAGTCAAGTTTCCAATGGAGACCTTGTCTTGAGGGGTTTCATTTGCTCAGATATTTAAATTTTTTATTATTTTTGTTTCATTGTTTTATTATTTTTATTTCATCCCTTTGTCCAGATATCAATAGTAAATTAACACAGGTTTTTTTTCTCTGTGAAAACAATCTTCAGACCCTTTGCAAAAGAGGAAAAAAACCACCTGTGAAAAGCCACGCTTTCCCTCCCAGTTTTTGATTACATTTTATGAGTAAACAGTAAAACCCCAAGATGTCAATTAGAATAAAGGCTAAAATCAGGCTCTGTAATAAGCTCTGTGAACCTTCTCATCTAAATCTCCCCACAGAACAATAAATTGCATTAAAACACATATCATATAAATTTTTTTGCAACTCCTATGAAATAAACCCTTTGCACCCTTCAGCTTCATGGAAGTCAGAATCCCAGGGGCTCTTCTGTGGCTTTAAGATCTAAATTAAGCTGATCTAAAGTTATAAATTCTGTAATTCTCCTCTCCCAAGTGCTCTATATTGTTACAAAGAATAAGACACACCATGATCCAAGACAAAACTGTTAAATGCCTGTAACAAACCCATTTTGTCTCCTCACTGTTGCATATTTGGGTTGTTTTTTTTCAGACCAGGCAGCATTTTTGTCACATTTTCTGTGCCCAGTGCAGGGCACCAACTGCTTACAAACTTCTAAATGCTCTGGCTGCCTGAAATTGGGTATCCACAGAAAAAAAAAATTCCACAAAAGGTGCCTGTGCTCCGAAGTTTGTTTTAATACGTGGTTTGTGCAACCCTAATTGGGAACAAAGTGGCCTAAACCAGGATTAAAACACCCACGGTGGCTCCATGGCCTACACACAGAGCACTTTCCGCCATCGGGCCTTCCTGTGGGCCTTGGGCCTCCTTCCAACCTCTGCAATAAACGTGGTACAGCCAATATTTGGTCATAATTCCTTCCCTGGCCTTCACCATCTGCCTCTGTCCTTCTTCAGCCACATATTTTGGGGTATATTCTCAGGGCAATGTAAACATTTTGCCTCAGAGATGTCCCTCATCCTTCAATTTCTACATCCTACCCTCCCAGCAAGGGCACCACTCATAGTTTTTATATTTTGCAAAATTTAATTCTTCCTTGACACTCTACCAATTACTAAATTGCTACAGTTGCTACAGGTAGTAACTCCTACTTTTAGTTCCATGACCTTTTCACTATTCTTTCTATTCTCAATCTGCCTCACAGGCTGTCCCTCATCCCTCAAAAAAGCTTGCATGAGTTTGTTTCTCCCCTCTTTGCTAGGGATCTAAGTCCCATAATTTTATACTTACTTCCTTATTTTGGTAACTTTGGGATATTTGCTGAGGACAGAGATACCTTTGGCTTTCTAGTCTCACATGTTTCTGATCCTCCTCTTGGATGAGGGGAGAAGAGGGAACAAAACAAAGAAAATGTCAAAATCTGACCTCATTGCAGCATCTCCACTCACCTTTTAATTTACTTGGGCAACACCTAGCATTTCTTACCTCACCTTGTTTCTTTTCCCTAACTGATTGGGAGATGATCCTGGAAACAAATTCAGGCTCACTTGTTAGAACATTGACATCCCTTCTTGCCAGAAGTAGTTATCATTCTATCTTGGTCTGCAGCTACATGATGGGTTAGTGCTCATCTGAAAAAGGTCTGTTATGTAGGAGGTGACCTAATTAGGATAATACTGCCCACAGGCCTGCCCTGATCTCTTCCTGAGTCAAAGCAAACATTATACAAGGAATTATCATCTATAAAATTGAGTTGTTCTTGAATTTTTATATTACCCTGAGAGGACAATCTAGCACTGCTCCTGCTAATTGGGCTAATTAAGTTTGGTACTAAGGATTTGCACTTACATATATCTTGAAGTGGTATTGATCCATACTTCAGCTGTTGAATATTTCTTTATTACTGACAGATTGAAGTATTCTCTGCTTTAAAACTTCTCATTTTATGATCAAGGCACTGCCTCTTCTTTTACTTGGCTCAGGGAACACTGACAATTTTATTGCCTCACCAAAAAAATCACCAAACTGACAAGAGCCTAAATGATGAGCTGCAAAAATCAAAAAGCCAAGCTGGTTCTTGTGAGCAAAGCCAAGCCGGATTACCATGGACCTGTCAGACCTTTGGAAATTTTGCCTAAGGGGCACCACCATAACCAGCATTTCATATAAGCTGTCATGGGTGTTTCATTTCTGGTTGCTGTTTCAAAACAACTCTTGGTGGAAATTCCTCCCCATTTTCTGAACAGTTAATACCAGTCCCTGCAGGAGATGCAAATCCCAGAGAAATCTCTTTCAGTGTAATCATCTTTCTTTCCCACCCATAAGCAGTGTTGCATTACTGCACTTGTCCTCTACACCTGACCTGTTAGGAAATCTTTATATTCCTTATAAAAGAATCTTGGGAAGCAGCAAATCCTCCCGTTTATGAGTGACTCAGCTGCATTCATCATCTATCCTGTGCAGATGTATAGTCAGCTGGATTTCCCCTACTTTTCTAAAGGTGGGGAGAATTCCATAAAGAGCGCCATTCCCCTCTTCAGGAATTTGGGATCATGGATGCAAACACATCCACAGGTTGGGCAAGGACTGCAAATCTGCACCATTAACAAGTCCAAATGAGTGAGTGTTGGGAAGGGGAAAACTACAGCATTTTCCTCTTTCAGTTGCCCCATCACCCATAACTGTATGAACATCATCCTGACATTCTTATAATTCCAGTTGCTCCATTGATGATGTTCCTTCATGATTTGGAAAAAGTCATTTATTCCGGGTGGGAGCCACCTCTTTGTCCAATGATATTCCACTTAACTGGATAATCTTCAAAGCCTTATGAACCTCTCACATCTTCAGGAACAATATCCTCTTCTCCCTCCCATGGACAGGGACACCTTCCACTATCCCAGGTTGCTCCAAACCCTGTCCAACTCAGGCTTGGACAGTTCCAGGGATTCAGGGACAGCCACAGCTTCTCTGGGTAACCTGTGCCAGGGCCTCACCACCCTCACAGGGAAGGATTTCTTCCCAATATTTCATCTAAACCTTCCTTCTTTCAGTTTCAAGCCATTCCCCCTTGTCCTGTCACTCCACACCCTTGCCAGGTCTCTCTTATGATCTGATCTTTCCCTTCTGATCCTCTGGGATGTCCTCCTCCCCTTCTGATGTCTGACTGCCACCCTGTGGCTATTCCACAATGTTCAGGTTCCATTTTAAAGGCTAAAGGGTTTCCACTAGATGGCAAAGTTGGGGCCGGTGTTCTTCCAAGGTCGTGTATTTCAGTGTATTTCTTGAGCCTGGAAAACTCTCTGGAGAACTCTTCTCAAGCCTGGAAAACTTCCAGAAAACCCAGCACATTCATATCTGGTTATGCTGAGTCAGGCCCCCTTTCAGTTTTACCCTTCAGAACTGTGAATGTGCTCATCTGTGTTATTTTTCCTGGCTATCCAGGCATCTGGTTTATTGTCTCCTCTTTATTGTGGCAGAGAAAACACAGGAGAAGCACGTTCTGGAGAAAGAGGTTTATGACAGTTCTCTCTCTGTAGCTGTGGACAGGAATTTGTTCCACCTTTTACAGAGTGAAGACTCTTGCACAAATGTATTTTACTCTGATGACAGCAAAAATTGGTAAGATAAGGAATTTTATTAATAAACTTTCCTCCACCCACAGTTGTAATAAGAGGGAAAGAAATGGAGCAGGAAATAAACAAGGTAAAACAGGAACTAAGGGCCACTTTCTTTATGGTCTTAATCAACAGGTATTTAATGATTGTATTATTATTCCCATTACAATTTTTTCCTGTGCTTAACAACACTCTTGGCCTGAGAAGATGCATATTTTCCATTCCTTCTGCACCTCATCCTCATTTTGGACGTTGACTGGGAAAAAAATCCTCAAAATCAACCCATCCCTCCTGGATTCTAATCCATCAGTCCTGGAGGACCAGGGTGATGGAGCATCTTCCTTAGTGATGTGGCAGGTGCTACATCCTGGTTTGGCATCTGTAACGTTGGGGCAGTAAATTAAAAGACCCCAGGAAAGGCAGTAAGACTATTCAGTAAATCCCACAGGACTGGGGTGTGTTTGGAAGGCACATCATCCAACAAAGGGAGACCAGCAAGGTTCTGGCTGAGGTGTGCCTGTGGATATGCAGCTGAATGAAAAGTTAAACACTTTTAAACACAAGTCTGACCCCCACCACCTTTCTAACTTCCTTAGATTTGTCTGCTGCTCAGGCAGGAATGCCTCACTCTCCACGGGCCAGCAGTCAGGAATTCTCTCCTTTTACACAAACCACCCAGAGGTTCAAAAAAGCCCAAAGCACCAGGCAATCACGGAGTGACTATGATCACCCTTCAGACAGAATCATTGTAGAACAGTTTGGGTTGGAAGGGATCTTAAAGCTCAGCTCATTCCATCCCTTGCCATGGTTTATTGTATTCCACTAAACCAGGTGCTCCAAGCCCTGTCCAACCTGGCCTGGAACACTTTTGCTTCCTTAGTCACTCTTGCAGGGATCCTGGGTATGGATGGGACAGGTTTCTCTCTCTTCTGACCCTCAGTAATGGCTTCATAACACTCCAAAGTCTGGCATGGTGGAAACCCCTTGCAGATCCTTCATGGAATGTCACCAGGCCAAATAATCCGGAGGCTTCCAGAGATGTGGAGGACAGCATTCCCACAGAATATGGCACATGGAAAAACTTCCACTTTCCTGTTTCCCTATCTCAATTCCTATCCTAGACAACTGCTGCCTGCACCTCCCCACCCACATATGTACCAACTGGTCTGGGAGCTCCCTGTTACAAACAGGGATTTGAAAATACTGAACCTACCCCATTCCCCAGAGCTTCCACACTTCCCTAACTCCCACATTCTTTGATTTCATGCTGTCCCAACTTTCTTACTACACTCACAACGAGAGCCACCCCAAAAAACCTATGTTAGATAAGAAGCTTCCCTCCTATATACTCAGCAAATGAAGGATCAGCAGATGGAAAGGAATCTGTTCCCAGTCCCAAAGCTGCACCCAGCTTGGTGGGACACAACCTCCTCCATCCAGCTTTTCCCCAGAGAAGAGGAATGAAAGAAGCACAAGAAAAAATTAAGAGCACATCTTAAAAAAAAAACCAAAAAAAAACCACACAAAAAAAAGGGAAAATCATATTAATTACATTCATCCATGGAATTAAGCAGCACCACCTCCCCACCTCTGGCTTAGCCAGCTCTCCTCAGTGCAGGATCTTCAGGGTGATCACCACAGGAGGCAGCAAGGCTGGGGAATTCCTCTGCAGGGATCCACTGCTGCTTATTTATGTAGATAAGCATCCAGCCAGAGCTCCCCTGAATCTTTCAAAGAGCTGCCAAGAGAGAAACAAGCGAATGAACCCCGTGTTCCAATCGAGAGCCTCGTGGGGAGAATTCCCATCTACAGATGAAGCAAAGGAGATGAGGAAGTGATTTGGGTCAGAAGGGACCTTTAGAGGCTGCCCCTCCCCTTCCATGTCCCTCCCCTTTTTATTCCACAGCACTGGACAACCCTTGACTCGGGAACACGGTGGGTCAATACTCACTGCACGATGTCTGCAAAGGCTGTGAGCAGAGGCTTGCACTGGTACTCAATGCCATGCTTGGCACACAGGGACTTCACCAGAGGGGCCACCTTCCAGTAGTTGTGCCGTGGCATTGTAGGGAAAAGGCTGTGGGAAAAGGAGGTGGTGATTCCATAGCATCCATCACCACCACAAGGAATCCCGGCCCCTCTGCTGCGCCTAATTCTGGAAGTGCCCCGAGCTCCCCCTGTGCCACAGCCATGCAAAGGTCCCTCTCGTGTCCCTTCAGGGTCTGTGCTGGGAATTCTGCCCCTGTGCCATGCAACTTAGATCTGAAGTGGTGCTGGTGCTCACTGGTGCTCCGGAAATTTTCGTTTCAGAGTTCCTGTTCCGCCCCCACAAAAAGAGCACAAAATTAACCCACATTATCTTTTGTTCCTGCCTCAGCTGATAGAGGGACCTTGGAGGCTCTTCAGCCCTGGCGTAACTAGGGAACTACTAGTGTTCCTGGTGTCCTTGGAACTACTCCCAATCCCTGCTTCCACTCACTGGTGCTCGATCTGGAAGTTCAGGTGGCCACTGAACCAGTCATTGAAAAAGGACTGATGAACGTTGCAGGTTGCCTGGAGCTGAGAGGGAAAAAAAAAAAGAAGTCCTTTAAGTATTATTTTAGCAATGCCCCTTCTCAAACACAGGTTTCTCATCCCCACAGGAATTCTGGCTGGACACAACAGCTCCAGGAGTCATTTCCAGCCAACAAGAGGTGGCCAGGCTGAGATAAGATGGACTTTACACACCCAGAACTGTCACAAATCTCCACAAACAAGGTCTCACCTGGGTAGAGAACCAGTCCACATTCTTATCATAATCAATGTGCATGGGGATGTGATTCATTTGTGTGATCCAGACAAACCAGTTGCTTTCTATAAACCTGTGCAAACACAAAAGACCATCACAGATCACACACCCATGATGTGACAAGTCAGTACAAAACACTCGTGCACACACCAACTGGTTGTTGCCTGAAAAAATGAACATCAGAAAACCCAAACATCTGTTCAGATCAGACCTACACACACTTTCCACCTCCTGCAGCCTGACAGGAAACCACTCCTGTCCCACTGAAAGGATCAGGAGAGAGAAGAACAGGAAGTGATGAGAAAAATAACCAGAGGCCTGGAGAAAAGCTGACACAAAGGATTGACACAAACTGGGCAGAGAAAATGCTGGAATTGTAAGTTGGATGATACCTGACTAACAGGTGGAGCCCCAGGGTACCCTTCACCCCCAGGAAGGGCAAGTAGGTGAGGAAGAATCGGATGTAGAAGGACAGCATCCAGGCCAGGTCCTGTAGTACAGGGGACAGGGAAAACTTCATTAAAAGGAAGAATTTCTGGCTTCTGAATTTACCATCGTTCCCTTTAAAACCTCCCATAACATCTACTGATTAATTTTTCCTCCCCAGCCTCATACCAAAGCAAACTAACACCAATCATTCCCTGTGCTCAGGAATTATCCTCGTTCCATGAGCCCAGCAGAGGGAGGGCAAACACCAGACAGAACATGCTCTAAAGCACCACGTTTTCCTCTGGATCTAAAGAGGAACCAAGCAGTGAGAAAACCAAAACCCAGAACACCAGAGAACATCTTTTGTTACCCCATGGCTCTCTCACAGAGAAAGGCTATGGAAGATCCCCTTCTGGCAAACACCATTCCCAAATCTATACCCACATCCTTTGCTGCAGACACACACAACTCCCAGTAAATCTGGCACTGGAATTCATCCCTAAACTCAGGAGAAGCCCCCCTGGCCCCCCTGGAGCTGACTCACCACCCACTGCTTCCGCTGCACAGCGAAGTAGAAGATGTACCACTGGAAGTAAAGGGGCACCAGTGCTGGGGGACCAACTGGGGGGACAAACAGAGCCATGAATTATCCCAACAGGACGGGATGGAATGGGAAAACAAGGGGCAGAGTGACTGCTGGCCATGGGACTGCAGAGGGGCAGGTTACTCACTGATGAAGAAGTACTTGTGCTGGTGGTTGTAAGGCATGAATTTCTTCTTTTGCACACCAAGCTGTTGAAATACACAAATTACTCAGGCCATTACCTGTGCACACACTCCTAAACTTCCAGAAGATGTCCTATCCAACCAAGCCAGCATCCAGCATTCCCTGGAACCTCAACCTGGATGAGTTTTCACCCTGCCCTGGGTGCAGAAGGGGCTGGGCAGTGCCTTGCACACACACAGTGACCTGCCCAGGAAGCTCTGCCCCTACACAGGGCACAAGCTGCCTAAAAATGCTGAAACAGAAACCCACACAAACAGTTTGCTGATAAAGCAGAGCTTCAGAATTAAAAAAAACCCAAGCTGTGGTACTGTTATGATACTGTTAAAGAAGATGGCAGTGTGTGGAACTCCCACCTCCTTTCAATTAGTCTGGAAAACAGAGAAATGAGCATCTAGGCATGAAACTGTGTCCACAGGAATGAGGGTGAACAGATTATGTTCCCTCTGAGACTGCTCATTTTTCAATGTTTGTTGTACAAACATAACAGATCAAGCCACTGGTTTCTTTGAGGAATGACATCATATCCCTGTACATGTTCAAACTAATTCCCAATAGCCCATTCCTTAATTTCAATGCAAATCAGAGCATTTAAAGTGACACTAGAAATTTACATAGCTTTTTTTTTCTTTTTTTTCAAGGACAGCAAATGCTAAATCAACTCAATTAACTGCAGAGCTGTACCAAAAATAGAGCTGGACTGCAGATGGGAACCACTGTGACACCCACTGCCAGGCTGAGACCACTGAAATAGCTTCTTTGATCAGGAATTGTAAAAGTTCCAGACAGCCCTGGCTTGTCATCTGCTGCTTCCATCCCCAGATCACGACAATTAGTTACACTGATCTTGGTAAAAGAGAACAACTTGTAATTCTGATCTTCATAAAACTGCAAGTCTCTCATCAAGGGGAATCAGAACTTGTAATCATGGTAAATATTTTGTTCTTATCTTCCAACGCTGCAAAAATAACTTTGAGTGAAGTTTTAAGACTATAAGATCTCAGAATTCCTGGAATATTACTGAGGAATATTAGGGACTAGTGGAAGGCAAAGTAGCACTATATAAAATCAAACTAATTAGTGTCCAGTCTCCAAGCTCTCTGCAGCTTCCCAAATTTGAATCCTACTGCTGTCACCTCCCAGCTTCCCCCAGGCCTCACCTCTACAGAGAGGGTTTTCCCCAAAGCAAAAAACAAGGGGTGCATGTTGACATCGGGATCCTTCCGGAAGCAGTTGGGTTTGGCGTGGTGCTGGAAGTGGAGATGATTCCACCAGCTGGCCGGGGCTCCCTGTGGGAATAGATGAGAATAAAGTGCCCTAAAGAAGGTGGATCTTCTGCCCTTAGTTCTCTCCTTATCCTGGGATTTGTTTTGGCTGCAGAGCAGGGCTCTGGTAGCCCCTCCCCACACCCAGTGCTCACCTTGAGATGGCCGATGACAAACTTGTGCACCCAGTGGTTCCACCTGGACTTGCTGAAGACTGACAGGTGTCCAAAATCATGCTGGAGCCAGCCAGCCTGGGCCTGGAATTAAAAAAAAAACAACAGTGCTGCTGGGGCAAAAGAACTGTCAGGAGGGTCTGTGTCTGAAAAGGGCTTTCTTCTCCCACTCCCACGCTCCTCACAACATATCCCTGGATAGCAAAAGTGCTTCCACTGCCAGGGCCCAATCCCAACTCTCCTTTTTCACTACACACCAGTACACTCCAGACTCTGCCTAATGACTTTTAGTCCTGAACAGTTGTTTCCATGAGGAAGGGAAAAAAAGTCATGGGAAAAAAACAGCCACAGAGCTGAGAACCAGCATTTATTCCCTCACAAAACTGCTCTGAAATCGGCAACAAAGTCTCCTTTAAGGAACAGCTTGCTGCTGCCTCCTCCAAGTACTTGTAATTCCAAGGGGATCAGCTGGCCACGGGAGGAATAGCTGGGGCTTTGAGAGCTGCTCTGCCCTCTCCTCTAACTCCCTGCAAGTTCCCATGGGAACGCAGTGGCTTGGCCCTTGCATACTGCCTTGGAGTTCTGGCACCGTGGAGCTCAGGACCGGGACATGGCTTTCATCGTGTGGGGATGGCTGGAATAAGGAAGCCTTTGATGGAATATGGGGAGGAAAAAGCAAGGCAAAGCCTGTTCTATCACAGCAACATGTGTAGTTTTGCCCTTTCGGTGGAATCCAGAGAGAAGCAGGATTTGGAGAAGTCCATGGTGATAAGATCTGTCCCTTGCTTATGGTAACAAGCACCTAAGTCCCAAATTTGGCCTTCTGGGGCTTATTTTGTGTAGTTGCTCACCTGGACAGTGCCCAGAAGCATCGCAGAGAAGAGGAAAGGCACCAAGGATGCTCCAAAATACCAGATGACGAGCCAGGCTGCAACATCCAGCACCAAGATGTGGCAGAGATAGAGGATGAAAAAGGCATGGTTGGGCTGGAGAAGCCCCATCTTCTCCACGGTTGCACGGAGCTCACGGAAATCTTCCACCAGCTTTTTCTGTGGGGAGACCCAAAAGCACCCACAGGTCGCAAAACGCCTCAGGAACATGAAGAGGAGCATAGTTTTCCCTCTCAGGGATGAAAAGAGAGAAAGCTGAGTGTCACCTGGAGACAAATCTTTGCTTAAACTACAAATAATGATGTGAAATGAAGCTTCACCCAGCAGTGATTCCAGGAGATCCTATGATCTTATGTACAGGGAGTTCTGCCTGCCAGTCAGAGAAGGTAAATAGTACAATTTCAACCCCCAAACCAAGTTTTTATGACACTCACGTTCTTGCTGGGCTCAAAGCTGGGCTGATCTGGTGCCAGTTCCCCAATCAGGAGGGGGTTCATGTACTTCTTTACCAGTGCTTTGTCAAGATGAAAAGCAATGAAAGGATCCTGAAACACACACAGAGGAACAGGATGAAGAAAAACCATAATTCAGGTGGCAGCAGAAGAAATCTATTCCATTATATGCTCCATTTATATTCCATTCAAAAGATTCCTGTTGGGGAGACCAGTCACTTCTATTATTTAAATGTGGTGTCAATCTCCATGGCAACCAGGTGAAAAAACCCACTAGAGGCTGTTATCACTACAGATTCTGTCCCTATATTTCAAATCCTGTGGCACTCTGGCATCTAATTCCTGATCTCCCATTTACCTCCTGATGCCCAAATGAGCATATTTTTACAATCTCCCTCAACTTAAGGATGTGGGTTTTTTTAATTTTCTGGGACAATATTTGCTTGCTGGGCATCACTTTGTAAGATTCCTGTACCATGCATTGTTTATCACTATAATTACTAGGCCATCATTGTGTGCTTTTTAAAATAAAACATGCATTTAAAAGGTAGTCAGGAAAGGGGTTAAAAAAACTGGCTGGTGTTGCCAGCTCTGGGTCAGCTGTGGTGTCCTCCCTGCTCAGGGTCACTGAATAAAGGAGGGAAAAAGAGAGGGGAACCAACATTTGTATTTTCTCATTGGAAAAGGGGGGGGAAATGGGGAGGAGTACATGGGCAGAGCAGGGGAGGATGGTACCACACATTTAAACCAATCCTTTCCATGGAGGCTGTAAAACCTGGAGTGCAATCCCAGCTGGGGATTAGGGGACGGCTGACTGCACCTTCTAGAAATCAGAACAGCAAACTGGAGGAGTTCTTCCTTTGCATTTTCTCCTGGTTTTGTGGAGTCTCGTTCTTTTGATCCCCAGGGACAAAACCACTGGAAAATAAAACTTGGCAGGGGTTTCTGAGCGGTCAGCAGTTCAACTGCACCCAGCAGTGGCACTGATATCATCACCCAAAGAATGTAGCTGGCTGCAATCCCACCATCCAGACCTGCTCACTCCACGGGCTGACCCTTTTCTGGTCACAGAAACACAGAATGTTCGGGTGAGAAAAGCCCTTCAAAGCTCATCTCATCCCCCCCTGACACAGACACCTTCCATGTTGCTCCAAGCTTCACCCAACCAGGCCTGGAACACTTCCACGGATGGGGCTCCACCACTTCTCTGGGCAACCTGTCCCAGTAATAAGGCTTTGAAAATACACCTGTGCTCCCTGCCCTCACGAAATGTTGCAGATTCACCTATTTTTGGCTCTGAATGATATTCAAACCATGGGATCTTCACGCGGAGATCTCAAGCTCCCTCCTGACTGAAATAAGTCCATCAACACCATCCTAGAGGTAGATTCCCTCCCCATAATCCACCCTCGGGTCCAAACACATGCATTTGGAGAAATTCATGGAAAAGGCACAAGCAGACAAAGGAAGGAAACACCACTGGCAAAGGCACCACACACCCAACTCCAACAGCATTTACTCCACTCTGCAACAGCCGCTGGCACTCAGACACGATTAATTTCTTTTTCGTGTCTGAAATACGACTTTCAGTGATATTCTGCTCTAGTGCCATCTCTTGGGCTCGGGAAGTTCGAGGAGGGCCAAGGCACCCGTGTTGCCAACAACAACTCTGTCACCGCGTGTGCCACACGGGTGGCAGCATCCGATACTCTTACGTGTGCAAAAAATTACCGAGGGGATTTGCTTTGTTTGGGGTTTGTTGTTTTTTTTTTCCCCGACTGCTGTTTTTCGTCATTCGTTCAGCAACGCTTCCTTGTAAAAATTCCAAACAATCCCCGGCGGAGCGTGCGCCCTGTGTGTTCCCTTGTGCACAGCTCCCAGCGTACGCGTGTGTGGAACAGCCGAGGATCCAGGCGTGCCACACACGGCTCCCGGTCCTGCTCCCATCCCCAGGGATCCTCCTCCGCGCTCATCCCTCCTCCATCCCTCCCTGCCCGGGCTGCCGGCCGCTCACCGTGGCGTCCTGCCCGGCGTAGTGGCTGATGACCCGGGAGCCCCCCGGGTGTCTCCGGCAGAAGTGGCTGATGTCGTACACCTTCCTGTCGATCACCAGCCAGCGCTCCTGCGGCGCCGGCCCCCTCCCGTTCCGCTGCCCGATCTCCTCCCAGGTGAAGCGCCGCATTGCCCCCCGGCCGGGCTCCGAGCCCTCCATAGCTGAGATCGGGTGGTCCGGACCCGGCTCGGCTCGGCCCGGC
>VXBB01013302.1:48008-82365 GCA_013399915.1 Illadopsis cleaveri
GGAGGGGATGCCGAGGGAGGAGAATGCCCGGGGGGGGATGCCCGAGAGGGGGGTGCGAGGGGGGGTGTGGGTGGAAGGGGCCGAGCTTCCCTCAAAACACAGGGCTATGTGCGAGGATAAAGTGCATCAGTGCGGGGACAGCCAGCCTAGGGGGCACTTCCGAGCAGGCGGAGAGAAGCGAGAAACAAAGAGAAAGGAGGACATGAGCGAAGGCGAAGGGAGGGAGCAGGGGATCAGCTGAGTTCAATCCCGCCAGGAAAGCTCTTCCCCTCCGGCACATCCCTGAGAGGAGCAGGGACAGGTTTCCCCCCCCGCCCTCTTCCCCTCTTTGGTCAAGAAGACAAAGAATCGAGTGGCCCCATGGGGAAAGGGGGTGAGCAAGGGGGGGATTCGGGGGAGCCGGCGGCGCAGATCCGCTTCTACACCTGGGAGGAGATCCAGAAGCACAACCTGAGGACGGACAAGTGGCTGGTGATAGAGCGAAAGGTTTATAATGTCACCAAGTGGGCAAACAGGCACCCGGGGGGCCAGCGAGTGATCAGCCACTGCGCCGGCGAAGATGCCACGGTAAGGACCGACCCCCGCGGCTCTCCCGGCTCCGGCAGCATCCTCTGACACCTCCTTCCCTCCCCGAAAGGAGCCAGCTGCCTGCTGTCCCCTGTCCCCATCTCCCCAACACCTGCTGGACACCCGGCTCAGCCCTTTCGCTGCTCCCAGCTCGGTCCAAGAGGACGCAGGTCCCCCCACCCCCGGAGCGGTGGTGTCTGGAGGATGGGTTGGTAGGGATTGCTCTGCTTAAATCCTGCTAGTTTGCCTTTGTGTCCTGCTTGTGCCATGCCTCGAGCCCTGAATTCAGGAGAAAAAGCGTCCCAAATCTCCCCTTTTCCAGTGTGGAGCTTGTGACATGCAGAGTCACACAGCCAAGCACAGGGAGGGTTAAACAGAGGCCGGGCTGTGTCTCAAAGTTGCTTCTGTGTGGAGGCTTTAAAACAAGGAGCTTTTTAGCTTTTTTTTTCCCCAGGAGAAAATTCTCTGGAGAATTTGGTTACAGGTTGCTACAAAAAAAAAAAAAAAAAGCAGCAAACCATTTGCTGCTGCTCCAGCTGCTTCCTTGCTGGGCTCAGTCACCTCTCAGGTTTCAGGAATGTAAAAGATAAGAAACCAAACAACAACCAAAAAAACCCGAACCTTGAAACAGGAACAAATTAGAAATGAATTGTTTGTTGTCTGGAGTTCCCCTTAAAACCACCTTCCTCAGAAGTGCATCCAGAGAGCATGTTCTCCCCTCAGGGTGTGTTAATGAAATCCAAGCTGCCTCAGAGCTCTTCTCAAAAGGTGCAGAGACCAAGCAGGGACAGGAACTGCTGGTCTCCTATGGCTTCTGACACCTTAGCAACCATGTGTGACAAAATTTGGCAGAACCTTCCCTTTCCATCAGCCATCATTTCCCTGTGTCCTGTGGTTATTTTCCATTCTTTTCCTCGAAGCACTGAGCTGCATTTTGGCCCTTCTGCCCCTTTTCAGTAAATCCTCTGAATGAATAGCTTTCTCCCTCAGAAAGATGGGCTAGGTTTTGCTTTCAGCTGCTTAAACACGGAGCTGCTGAAACAGGAGGAGTTGGGCTCCTATCCCCAAGAATTTAACTCCAGTATCTCCATTAGCAACCAAAAAGCATCTGCTACTGCAGTTGTCTGGAATCCTTGAAAGGGAGGCTGAAACACAGGTTGGTAGTTCCAGGATTGCTGGTTCTCCTCCCACCTCCCCACCCTACATTGCATCCCACACTCCATGAAGGCATGGCCTTAAAAATGCTCTGAAATTGTTAAATCACCGTTTCAAGCACTAAACCAGGATTGGCATCAGTTTTGCAGCTTCCCTGTGGTGAACAACCATTTACAGCCAGAAAACCTTCTCTCATTCAGGGGGAAAAAGGCTTGGCCTTGACCCTGTGCAGGTTTAGATTGGATTTTAGGAGGAAATCCTTCCCTGTGAGGGTGGGGAGGCCCTGGTACAGGTTGTCCAAAGAAGATGTGGCTCCCCCATCCCTGGGAAGTGTCCCAGGCCAGGTTGGATGGGGTTTGGAGTAACCAGGTCTGTGGAAGGTGTCCTTCTCCATGGCAGGGTTTGGAATGAGATGATTTTTAAAGTCCCTTCCAACCCAAAGCATTCCATGGGTCTCGGATTTTTTTAAACACAATATCCGAGTCTGGGCCAACCTGTTCTGGTGTCACCTCATGCACAGGACACAAAGGCAGGGACACTTTGCAGTGTCTCTGTCCCAGAGGTGTTCAGACATGTAAAAGAAAATCCTTGTGTTGACTGTTCAAAGCACTCCTAGTGCTCAAGTACAGCTCATATCTCAATTATACAAAGCTTTTTTTTTCTCACCAAAAGCAGCTGGAATAATTCCCACATCCCATAAAACACTTCGGCTTATTTGGTCAGTAGATCACAAAGTTGGGAGGTCAAGTGCCAAAATCTCACAGCATTTCCCAGGGATTATCTTTTCCCTTAAGCTTTTTATCTCCTGCAATACGGAATTGAGAACAATTCCAAAATTCAGGTGCTGTCTTATATTTGGGACCTATTGGTACAGGAACTTCATGAGATATACATAACAAAAAATCCAATCCTCCCATCATGTGCAGGATCTCCAGGCAGCGAGCACCCAGTCTGACCTCCAAAGACTTTTTTATTCCCAGCAGTTAAAATAATACTGAATCAACATTTTTTAACACTTCTTATGTGTCACCCTCTCTCTTTTTCCCTTTCTTCCCCCTTTTTTTTCACACAGAACTGCAGAGCCTTGCAGTAGGCAGTCAGCTATTCACTTCCCTTCTCATTCTACTTTTCCCTCCTCTTTCACATCTTCTGCAAATTGTTCCAGAGAGGGAAACCAGGAACAAGAGTCAACACTTCAGTGACACATTTCTGGATCCAAGTTTCTGTTGATTTTGGTGGACTTTGAGCCAGCCCCATTTTTGAATGCCAGACTTTTGATGGAGGGCAGCTCCCAGAAGGGTCAGCTGGACACAGGAAGCACTTTCCAGTCTGCCCTTTCTCTTTAGAGCCAGGAGGGAGATATTAGTTGGTCCCTGCAATTGTTAGGCAATGGGACAAAGGTGGAAAGGCTGGAGCATGGTTCTCCTGACTCTTGTTTTTAACGATTTTTTTTTTTCCATGCTCTCTTAGCACTTCATGGAACCAATCTTTCCTGTTCTCCCAGGTGAATTCCAAGAGCTGACTCCAGGTCTGTGCAGCAAGGAAAGGGCAAGGACAGAGTGAGGGTTTCTGATCTGGGTCAGCTTTCTGTCCCAGCTGCTGTCCTTAGGGTTAAAATTCCAGCTGTGCCAGGTGAAAGGATCTGGCCAAGATCTCACTACGAGCATCAAGCACCTGGTAGAGATACAGGCAGACAAAAATATGTGGAAAGAGGAAGGAATAGAGAAAGAGCCTGATAAACTCATGAATGCCAGGATCAAAATGACTCCACAAACAAGGCATTATTCTTCTGAAAAGTCACCACTTTTCCCGCAGCTGTTTTACTGCTGGGATCTCCAGGCCTGGCCAAAACACCCAGGAGTATTTTTGGTGTTTGCAGTCACATCCAGCTTCAGTCACCACAGTCACCCCCTCTCTTGACTTGCCTCCAGGAGCAGACTTTCCAAGGGTATTTATATCCTGCGAGGAGGGATTTGCACAAATTCCCCTCTGCCTACCTTCTAAGGGAATTAACAGGATTTAAGTATTTAGTTGCTTAGAAAGAATTTCTTGAGGTGCCTTTCACCATATGGCTGGATGCCATCCCAGGTCCCACTGTTCCCAGGACAGCAAATTCATCAGGCTTTAGTGGATTTAATGTCCCAAAAAGTGATCACAGAGCTGGAGGTCACCTGGCCCTCCTCTTCCACAGGTTCCACAACTGCTGGAGGTGGGTGGGAATGACACAGTGAACAGGAGGCACATCTTACTCCTGGATCTCACACAGTTGCTCCTGTTTCCACTCCAGGATGCATTCCAGGCCTTCCATATCAATCCCACCTTGGTGCAGAAGTTTCTCAAGCCGCTGCTTATCGGAGAACTCGCTCCGGGGGAGCCGAGCCAGGACCGAGACAAAAATGTGAGTGTTTATTCCTCAGCTGGGGTTCAGGGTGGCTATTCCCACCATTTTTTCCCTCTTGGGATGCTCTCCATAGAGGGGGAAAAGTTCTCAGTGACTGAACATCTCTATGTAGAGTATTTTCATCCTATCATGGATTCAAATATGTGTGGAAAGGGGGGTGACACTTTTGGCTATACAAACCTTTTCTTTCCCACAGAGCCACCAACAGCCAATTTCTGGCAGCCCATTCCAGGCACCCAGGCTGGACTGAGCCCATCCTGAAGGGAAATGGGAAATTCCAGACATATGGAATGGGAAATGTGCACCAGCTCTGGTGACTGTGGTCCCTTCTGCTGCTCCTTTGCTGGTGACCAAGTACCAAAACACAAGTCCCCAGGTGTCTCATTTTGATGGCCTTGCTAAGGAGCAGCAGCCAGTGCCCACCATCAGGGCAGCTCTGTATCCCTGCTCATCCATTATTCAGCGTGGCACAACTGGCTCTGGCCAGGAAACTCAATCCTGCCCTGTTGTTTGTGGCTGGCCATGATTGTGATATATCTGTGTCACTCACAATAGAGGGGACAACACTGGGGCCCAGTGACCCAGGAATGCTCCTCATGGATGGCTGCACAGGAGCTGGCCCATGGATTGAATGGATGACGGGTGATAGTGGGGTGCTCATTATCAGAGCTCTGGAAATAGGCACAATAGCACTGAATTCCCTCTTGCTCCAGCTTCTCCTTAGTGCTTAGGAAGCTCATTCAGACAAGAGCCATCAGGTGATGTTACACTCAGCACAGCTTGGATTACTCTCCTGGCTCCAGGTCCAAAAGGTCAGGATGTGGGCTCTGACCGGCCAGGATGTTTATTCATAGGAATACAGGGCAAAAAGCTGGAATGTGGAGCCAGGATCCTTAGCATGGAGCTCATCCTTCCTCCATCCATCCGTCCCACAACTCAGTCAGGCTCACTTCCAAGCCTCACCCTGCTCTTGCCTGTCCTGTTGCAGTCCCAGCTGGTGGAGGATTTCCGGACCCTGCGGAAGACAGCGGAGGACATGAACCTGTTCCGAGCCAGCCCCTTGTTCTTCTCCCTTTACCTGGGCCACATCCTTGCCATGGAAGTTTTGGCTTGGCTCATGGTTTCCTACTTCGGGACCAGCTGGATCACAACCCTCATCCTTGCCTGCATCCTTACAACTTCCCAGGTGACAAAGATCTTCCTCACACTCCCAACGTGCCCTCCATCTCCATTTCTTTCCTGCTTAGCTCTGATTCCCAACACCTTCCTAACTATTTGATCTCCCCTTATCCCAGGCCCAGGCAGGGTGGCTGCAACATGATTTTGGACACCTCTCTGTCTTCAAGAAGTCTTCCTGGAATCACATTGTCCACAAGTTTGTCATTGGACACCTGAAGGTAAAGGGAATTATGGAGGCAGAGAATTCTGGGAATGCCTCACTTTGGCACGTGGCAGAGTAGGAAAGGGAGGCTCTCAACCTTCCCAGAGTGAGCAGAGGCACAAAAAAAAGTTGGTGACCATTGCCTATGGAGCAACCTGCGATAGTGGAAGATGTCTCTGCCCGTGGCAGGGGTTTGGGACTGGATGAACTTTAAAATCCCTTCCAACCCCAGCCATTTCAGGATTTCCTGGGAAGACACAATGACCTGTAACTCGCTCAGAGTGTATTTATTCCATGTTCTTTCAATATGGATGATCCTTAGGGATCCCTCTGGAAGCAGCAGTCTCATAGCAACCAACAGCTCCACCACTCCCTGCTTGCTGCTCTTTCCAAAGCAAATCCCACTTTGGCCACAGTCTGAGTCACATCACTTTAATTCCTATAAATGATTGGGTAATCCCACCTTGGGAGCAGCTCTCCATGGATGAAAACTCCTTGTTCTCCTTCCCACAGGGTGCCTCTGCAAACTGGTGGAACCACCGCCACTTCCAGCACCACGCCAAGCCCAACATCTTCCAGAAGGACCCAGATGTGAACATGCTGCACATTTTTGTCCTGGGAGACACACAGCCCGTTGAGGTAAGGAAAAGTGGGGAAAACAGGGAAAACTACTGTCTGAGAGAGCCTCGGAGAGTGGTTGCAGAAATCCAGGAGCTGGCTCCCATTGTTAGACATGACTTACGCAGGCAGGACTTCCAGGAATGCTGGAAAGGAAATGCTTAATCCAGGGATTTCGTCTGGCTATGTTGTCTGACAGGAGTTTGGAGCCAACCCTTGGGCTGAGGAGCAGCATTGACTGCTAATTCCCAATCCATTTCCTTTCTGCTGACCACAGGAGAAAGTGTCCTGGGTTAACCTGGGAAAAATAATGCAGATGGGATGGGAGAGAAAGTAATAAGCCACTAAAGGCCACTTCATCCTGCTGGCTTGAAATACCAACGTGAGGGGAAATACAGTCTTCCTCAGTATTCCAGCAGGAACATTTCAAAACTGACCTTCCATTTCCATAGCAAATATCTTCCAGCATCAAGTGATTTTAATTTTAATTCAATCCACCCCTTCAGAGCAAAAATATTTTCTGCCTACTTATGAAAACCTACCCAAAGCACTTAAATCATGGTGTTTTTCACAATGGAACAAGGATTTCTAGTTTTAAAAACAAAACCCCAAGAAAATGGACAAGCAGCAAGGACAACACAGGGAAATACAACATTAAAAATGGTTTCTCCAGATTTTGTATTATTGAGAAAGCAGACCATGGTTCTACTGCTTAGAGGAAAACCTAAACATTTCCAATAACAAGGAAAACTGGATTTCCACCTCAAAATACCTGATATTAGGCCAGAATCAGTCTATTCCAATATTCTCACATTGGTATAAAATCCTTTTCCAAATGATGCCAAGCACACAGCCTTGCAGAACTCAGCCCAGAGGGAATAATGTGCCTGATTTATTGGTGTTACAAGTCTTCCCTTCCAAAAAATCAGACTTTATGCCTATCACATTCATATTAGAATGTAAAGATGGAGATGCTGGCAGCCCTTCTCACAGACACGGGGATGGTAGAAGGTGAAGTGCATCAAAATTACATCAAGTAAATAGCAATTATCTTTAAAAATTCAGTTTATACCTAACACAATGACAAAGTCAGGATACTTAATCACACCAAATCTCTTCTTACCCGCTGGTGAGAATTCAGTCAAAACTCCCTGGTCAATAAATTAAGAACTATTACAGAGAACCTGCTTTTACCTGGGAATGTCCCAATTCCAGGCTGAGTTGTCTCTTTGTGTCCTGCAGTATGGCAAGAAGAAGCTGAAGTACCTGCCTTACAATCACCAGCACGAGTACTTCTTCCTCAGTGAGTATCCACCCACCTCTCTTCCCTTTTCCTGGAATGCCACTTGTCCTTTCCAGCCCTCACTGTGTGAGCAGAGCAACTCCTCAAATCCCAACTCATCCCACCCTTCCTCAGGACCCTGTGCAGGTCCCAAGATCAGCTCAGGGATATCCAAGCACCTGGAACATTGCCCTGTGGAGCAAGGGAATGTAAAACAGCTGAGGCTGGGAATAATCTCCATGTGAGAGGCTCCATGGAAAAACTGCACGTTCCCAGTTCTATGGAAGCAGTCCCTCATGTCACACACCTTCCCACCCCTCTGATGCCCAAACCATTTCCCTTTGCCTTGCAGTCTTCCCGCCTCTGCTCATCCCTGTGTATTTCCAAATCCAAATCATCTCGACCATGATCAGGCGCAGGTTCTGGGCGGTGAGTGAAACATTCCTTCCATCCTTACGGGGTCTGGCTGGAAACTGGAGCAGAGAGGGAGGCCAGGGGGCTGGCAGGAATTACCCAGTGTTCCCAACATCACCAGCAAGGACACATTATGCAGGATGGGCCAAGTGATGCCTGGTGTTTTCTCTGTCTCCCCAGGACCTGGCCTGGGCCATCAGCTACTACCTGCGCTACTTCATCACCTACATCCCGTTCTATGGTGTCCTGGGATCCCTGTGTCTCCTCACGTTTGTCAGGTAGGGGCTCAAAGGCATCCCTGCTGCTCTCCCACCCCTCCAGTGCTGTTAGAGCCTGGCCTCAACTCTGCTGTGTCCCACTGCTTCACTTCCCTGTCAGCATCTCCGAGTTCCAGCTCCTCTGGGACTCTTCCTGCATCTTCCCCCGCCCCATGATGGTCCAACCAGGATTCTCCTGCCTTTCCTCATTTCCTGATCTCACACACTGCTGATCCCACTTTGGTCATGGCTGGACCCTCTTAGAGTGCCTCATCCCACCCTCTTCCCAGCTGACTGCGGAGATAATTCTGTGCATGCTCCAAGTCGGAAATCAAGCTGGAAAACTTATCACAACCAGCCCACTCTTCCCAAAATTTTTGATGAAACTCAAAGTGCAAGGAAAAAAAAGCAAAATTGCAAAATTGGATCATCTGCTCTTGCAGAAAACAAGTCTGGAACAAGGATGATTCCAGGCAATTCCTTGTCAACATCCATCCAATCTCTGCTGCTCCCTGCAAACCCTACTCTAATTACCTGATGTCCCCACGTCCAGTAGAAATTGTCATGATTTTTCCTGTTTTTGCAGGTTTCTGGAGAGTCACTGGTTCGTGTGGGTCACCCAGATGAATCACATTCCAATGGAAATTGATTCTGAGAAGCACAGAGACTGGCTGAGCTCCCAGGTAACTGGGAGGGGGGAAAAACACCCCTGACTCACCCCAAAATGGGATTTACTCGAAGAATGTGAGAGTTACCAGTACCCCCAGTGTTACCACCACCCCTTACGAGGATAGAGTGTCTTGTCCATGCCTTTTCCCATAAAGATGTTCTTCCCAGAGCCAGCAGCAATGCTGGGCAACGACATGGAATTCCAAAGTTCTGCAATTACTTTGACAATCAAAAGGTTACCTGTCCTGAAGACAAGTTCAGAGAGGGGGTGACTGTGGTGACTGAAGCTGGATGTGACTGCAAATCCAAAAACCATTCCTGGGTGTTCTGGCCAGGCCTGTAGATCCCAGTGATAAAACAGCTGAGGAAAAAAATTGTGACTCTTCATTTTGGAGTCTGCCTTTGTCCTTTTGCTCTGGAAGATGACTGACTGAGCGCTCCCTTTCCTCTTCTTTATTCTAGAATCATATTCTTGATATTTTGGCAGTTTTATCTCCCTGCAAATCAAAGCAAAATGTGTGAGGGAGGAACCCAATCAAAAATTTGATTGAATTTTAAGAAAAAATATCAAATTTTATGATCGCTAATGGCAAGAATACCTAAGGAATATTCTCAGAATATCGCACTTAAGGCAAACTGGGCAATAACTGCATGGGGATGCATTTTCCACCTGTTTTTCACCTTGGTACTGCTGTCAAACCTCTGATCTACAATGGAAGAGGCTGAGATTTAAGAATCTGAGCTTGGGCTGCTCCATCACTTCATCCCTAGTGAGAATTTGATTACCTGAGGCCCTGAGGGAGGATTAAAGCTCCCCTTGCTGCACCCAGCAGGCCCAGCACGGCAGGCTCTGCACTCCCAGAGCTCAGGGAAGAGGAATTTCATCCTGATTTTGGGATGAGACATCCCTAATCCTCACAGTTTTCTCTCTCCCTGGCAGATGGCAGCTACCTGCAACATTGAGCAGTCCTTTTTCAATGACTGGTTCACTGGACACCTGAACTTCCAGATCGAGCACCAGTGAGTACAGAGCTGGGATCATGAGGGCACTGCCAGCTTGTCACAGCCCAGGGGAGGGAATGATGAGGTGGGGCAGGATTGTATACCAAGGAAACAGAGTCTCAGATTGCACAGGGGTGGAAGTTGTGGCTGCCCCATCCCTGGAAGTGCACAAGCCCAGGCTGGGTGGGGCTTGGAGCAACCTCCATTAATAGAAGGTGACCCTGCCCATGGCAGGGCAGGAACTGAATGAGCTTTAAGATCCCTTCCCACCCAAACCATTCCATGATAGTCTGTTTCTATTACAGCCATGACATTTTTCTCTCTTGCTTCAAAACTTTCACTCTCACAGCCTTAATTTAGGGTTTATTTAGGGGTTGTCATCATGCATCTACCAGTTACAAAGGCTGTGAGCTCAAATCTCAAGCATCCACCTCAGAAAACTCCCCTCCCCTAAAGGACTCCAGTGTTTTACAGAATGTGGGACTGTGTAGGATGCTGGGTACCAGATTCCAGGAAAAAACATGGAAAACAGGGCCATATGGACAGTCTGTTGTCAATGGCAACAGCAAATGTAAAAGAAATGGCTTTTAGGGTGAGGCTGGCTGGTTTGGGAGCCAGCTTAGGAAATCTCCATGGAAGAGCATAGGGAAAGGTGCCCCCAAAATCCTTCTTTACCTGCTTCCAGAAGTGGAAAAGCAGGTCACTGGGAATTCAGTTCAGCAAGAAACAATTATTCCCAGAGGAATGGGTGGCCATCTCTGAGGCTGTTCCCTCACTCCTGATGCCCACTCATTGCACTCGTGTCCCTTCTTGCACGAACTGGCTTTCAGTGTGTCCTGAGCATGGCTTTGCTGTGGGCATGATAGGAAAATCAGTTTTCATCACCTCTTTGAGACAGAGGAGTGTAAAGCAGAGGAGTGTAAAGCAGGGGTGTCTCTGTGCCTCCCTTCCTTTGTTTGTGCAGCTTGAGGCGGAGGCACCAATGACGAGCCCCTGAGGATGCAAACCCTAATGCCTATCCCTTGTCACTTGTCCTGTGAGTTTTCTCAGCTTTGTTTTCTCTCTCTCCTCTCCAGCCTGTTTCCAACAATGCCACGGCACAACTTCTGGAAGGTGAAGCCCTTGGTGAAGTCATTATGTGCCAAGTATGGAGTCCAGTACGAGGAGAAGCCTCTTGGGAAAGCGTTCGTAGACATCGTTGGGTAAGGCCCTCCTGATCCCACCTGCAGCTCACTTTTCCAAGGACACCTGATATTTTCTAGCACAGAGGATCCAGGACATGGCAGACCCTTCAGAAATTTGCGTTGTTGCTGTCAAAGTACCAAACACTTGACCTACAGATGGGTACCAACCTGATTGAATTTGGGGACGTGGTGGCTCAGCAGGGCTGGGGTCGATCTTAGAGGGATTTCCAATCTTAATGATTCTGATTCTCATCTGACAGCTGGTGGCTCCTGCTGCCAGGAGCTGCCAGCAGATCTCCTGCTGCAAAGTGAGATGAATCAAAGGGAAACAGGTCAGGTTACAGCCCCTGCTGTGTCCCCTGAGAGCTCTGCCAGCAGCAACAGGCAATTCCCTGCAGGCAGAGCTGGAGACGAGTCTAACAGTCCTTGTCAGCAGCCTCAGCCTCGGTGTTAATGTTGCTGTCTCAGTTGCTCCGAGGGGAATAATTCATGGCAGGGAACATGAGAAAGCTCTGCAGTCCAGGCACCTCCTGCACAAACCACTCTGAGCATGGGCAGATTAAAGTGGGGTGGCCACAGTGGGCAGGAGAGCTGGTTCCAAACCTGCTTTTCTCCTCAAATCCAGTTAGGACAGGCCCATGCAGCACCAAGGCACAGTGGAGTGAAGCCTGGAGGCTCCCAGGAGAACTTACAGCCCCTTCCAGTGCCTAAAAGGAGCTGGAGAGGGACTTTGGACACAGGTCTGGAGTGACAGGACAAGGGGGAATGGCTTCACACTGACAGAGGGTGGGTTCTGTGAGTGTGATCCTATGATTGATATTAAAATTCAGTGGCAGCCTTCACAGCAGGAAAAACACGACAGAGGCAAGATTCCCAAACTCCTCCTTTTCTTCCCACAGGTCCCTAAAGAAATCTGGAGATCTCTGGCTGGATGCTTATCTCCATAAGTGATCATGAATCTTTCTGGGGAGGTGTGAGTGACCGGGAGGGATGGGGAGGGTGGGGAGTGGGGGGTATCACACTTGTGTCTTTTACTCTCAGATCTCAGTCTAAATCCATGGTTGGAGGGGAGTTTCCTGTCTTGTCAGCTGCTTCTGGTGCAGGCCCAGGCAACCTGTTTAACCCAGGCAGATTTACAATGTGCTCCAGAGGGTGGAAAGTGAGGCCAGCAGTGCAAGGCACAGAAGGTTGGGAGATGATGATGATGAATGTTTAAAAAAGGGGCATTAATATCTGACCTTGACCTTCTTTTCACAAGATTCATTCTCATTCTGCCTAAACCACACAAACCCCGATTCACACCTAAGGGTTTTTAGGCCTCAGTGAGTGTTTGCAATCCAAGGACACCCCAAGCCAGCTCATGCCTCTTTCCCATGTTTGTGTGAAAGAGGATTCACATCCCACAGGACTGGCAGCTGCTGGACTGTGCTTCCAGCCCTCCCCAGAACCCAACTTGCTCCTTTCCCTGCCTTGTTCCCTTCTCTAATCATGGCATCCCTTTAGTGCAAGCTGTGACTCTGGCCCTGCACAGCCAACCCCTAACCATAGCAGGGTTAACATAGGTGTTTTTAGGATCAGCTCCTCTTCCCAGGGGTGGGTAGAAGATTTCTGGGTTTAAACAGCAAAATGCCTCCTTTAGGAGAGGGTCTGTTTTCTCTTTAATGAGCAGCAGGTCTGGCACAGTGAATTGCCAGTAAATCACATAAAAGACCAAAACAATCACACAAGCAAAACGTGCTAATTGCTCCTCAGTGCTCCAGGGGAACCACAAATGGCCTTTTCACCATCCTGCCCTGCAGAAACCCAAAGTTCTGCCTGTCTGCACATGCCTGGCAGGCACCGAACCTCTTCCTGCCCGAGGCCAGGAGCCATGGCACTGTTCACCCTTCCCTTGGGAACAATCACAGGAGAAAAGGAGTTCTCCCTGCAAGAGGAGGAGCTGCTCAGTCAATCCCAGCTGGAATCAGCCCTGCCCAGGCTGTGCTGCTGATGTGAGACCTTTGGAGAACCCTCTTACAAGTTGTCTAAAACTCAATTTTCTGCCCAGCACCTAATTACCAAAATTCACTAATGGCTTGTCAGGAGATATGGTTGAACAGCTTCCAGGTGCTTCTGGAACAGGTAACCTGACCCCAAATAAATCCAGGGGTTCAGGTTCAGCTGCAACACAACAGAAGAGAGATTTGGTTTAGGACAAAGGGCCGTGGTTCCAAAAGCAGCCTCCAGCTCCAGCACCTGCCTTGGTGCTCCCTGGAAACACCAGGAAGGAGACTTTGGTTACTTTGCACGCCTCATTACTTCCCTCAACTCTGAAACTGGATCTACTCTATCAAATCCCTGAATCCTAGCAGCATCCCACAGAATCAGCAAGGTGCTTCATCATGAACAGAGACGACTCTGGGACTGTGGCCAGCATTGCAAAAAAAAAAAAAAAATGTATTTCCTCCCTGCCTTCTTTGGAGAATAAAATGAGATTTTATCTTTGCTTACAGATGGGGAATTCAGCATCTTGCAACTTCAGCAAGCAATACTTATGGTTTGTAAAGGGCTTGTTCTGGGGGTCTTGCTTACCCAAGTACCACCAGGAATGTTTAGGGTGAAAAGCTACCTAAATAACATCCTTCTGGATGCTGTGATTTCCCAGGCAGGTAGTAAGGAGCTAGCCTGGAAATTGGATAACCTCATCAGCACTGCCTTAATTTGTGCATCCCTTCCTTGAATGTACTTCACTGTGCTCCAGCAAGGATGACCACAAGCACAGTGGCATCAGCAGTGCAAGCTTTTAAATATCCAGCTTATTCCTCTGACAGCCCTTGGGTTTTTTTGTCTTATTTCCAGAGCAAATATTTTCCTCCTTAGCCCTGTCCTCCTCTTTTCTTCTCACCTTTTATCTTGGGAAACTGTTTGGGTTGAGCTTGGGGAAAGATCAGCTCTTAGGCAAATGGGCATTTTTATCCCCAAAATTGTATTATTTTTCTCTGGCTCACGTAGCTTTTTCCTCTCCTTCCAAAAAAATCCCAGCTTTTTATCTTGGAATTTGAACTGTTTTCTATGTGCCTTGATGCCTTGTTGACACCCCATCCCTGCAAGTGTTACAGGCCAGGCTGGATGATGTTTGGAGCAACCTGGTCTAGGAAAGGTGTCCCTGTCCATGGCAGGAGGGTGGAATTGGATGATCTTTATTGTCCCTCCCAACCCAAACCATTCCAGGATTCTACAAGCTCTCCACTCTTTAATTGGAGCAGGTCAAAGAGATCCCAGACAAAGAGTCCTGGAAGTCTGGATCACTCTGCTTTGTTATCATTGTTCTCCAAGTAAAATTAGGTTTATCTGGAGGTATTCCAGAAGTTTCAGTAAGCCTGGAAATGTAGATGGATATAAATTTCCCATGAGCTTTGTCTCCAACAAGGCAGCAATGAGTGAGACATGAGCAGGTTAAAATCTGCCCCCAAAATGACCAACACACAGAATTTTCAGCACAGCTTTGCCCAGCTTTCTGAGGACTCTTAACAAACCAGTTTCTCTGAAAATAATGAGATGAAATATTGTCCGCTTTCTGTCTTGATAAAGGTCATTCATTTGTACTGTAATGAGACACAAACATGAAAAAAAAAACCAAAAACAAACCCTAAGCCAGTAAGAGGTGCTGGGAGCCTGCCAGGTTTATTGAACCCAGCTACACCACGTGGCAATGGGGAGCTGGAAACACAGAGCTGGTTTCAGGGCAGAGAATCAAACAACAGCCAGGGAAGGACTGGATTTGTTCTCCCCACTCACTGTGGGGGACTGGAGTAGGAGATGGAGGATCAGGATGATTGAGGATGCCAGAGAAAAGCACAAACTGCAGCAAAGAGAAGCCTCTGGGTGTGTTTTGGAAGGAGAATGAGAGATGGGAGAAGTTTGGGAAGGTCAGGGGTTGGGGAGGGTTGCATGAGAGTGGGAGAAAAAATACTGAGGGATGAAGGAGGAGAAATTTGGAATCCAGTGTCCCATGATCTCCCAGCATGGCTGGAATCTGCCTGGAGGACTGTGCTGGAGACACAGGGCAGGACAGGGCAGAGCTGGGGCTCAGAGGGTATGGCAGGGACTGGTGACATCCACAGGCACCTCAGAGTGAGCTGGATCTCACACTGAGCCCCCCCTCCCACAGCTCTGGAAGCAGGGACTCAGTGCCCCCAGTTTCCAGGGAGAGGCACAGTGGGAATTAGGGGACTTTCCTTGGAGTTTTCCCTCCAAGCATGGATTTGAGGAGGCTAGATCCCAACTCTTCACTGAAATAGGGCTTGGGAGCCTCATCAGGACCCGTGTCCAGGCACCATCATTCCCTGCTGCAGGGGCTGTGCTCTCTAGCTGGATTTGAGGTCTTCATTAGGGCAAAGACATCCTTTTTCCTTAGTAGATGCTTTCCCAAGAAAGCCTTCCTAACAAAGCCCTAACATTTCCAATGTTAAAACAGCAAACCCACATTCCTTATAGGACAGCTCCTGGGATTTTTTTAATTCTTAAAAAAAAAATAAAATCCAGTAACTCAAAAAGAACAATTTTTTTTCCCTTGTGTATTCTACCACTCAATAAAATCATAACTATTTGTTGACCATACAAATGCTTTATGTGGTTATTTCCAGAGTCAGTGGTGCTCAGGGAATTTGTTCCCTCTTGGAGTGCCTTCTCCCACAGAAACCCACAAGCAGGTGGCATGGAGATGCTAACTAAGCAAGTTAGGACATTTCTAGGGTGGGAATGTCACCATCCAGGTTTTGCTCTGAGATTAAAAACATTTTCAAATTCACAATTGTAAAGAATCAGGGTAGGATTTGACATAAAGGGTGATTCAAGCTCCAATTTCAGATTTAGCCTTGTAACTGTTTTTTTTAGCTGTTCAAAAGCAGATCCCAAGCCAAGAACACTGTGGAAGCAAACTAAAAAAGGACCTGGATCAGACTTGCTTATTATGGCTTCCCTTGGTTTTCCTGGTGCTTTTTATGGAGGAGCTGTTAGCCAGTGAGTGTGGAAAGTGCTTTTTCCACTTCACGTGGTAAAATTAGTGGAATGACTTTGATACCATTGACTTTAGTAGCACAGATGGATTTCTTTATTAGCCTTCACAATCTCAGGATCAATGCTGCTGCTTCCTCTCATCCTAGGAACAAACACCAAAGGAAAGGAGATTTTCCTGTCAAAGATTGGCCTGGCCACTCAAACTCAGCCTCCAGACTGTCTGAGGAGGCAGCTAAGAACAAAATTGTTTTGAAAACTTCATAGAAGCATTTTACAATTTTCTTAAAGTCCATTTTTGTGCCCATTCATGGCTCATTCTGGGGTGTGGCAAGCACCTTGCAGCAGCTTTTCCAACCCACAGCTCCATCCAGTGCTTTGGTGGGTTTTGGGTCGACACCAGCAGTGGATTTTAGGTCAAAACTTTCTTGGGGTCAGCCCAGAGCCTTTAACAGAGCTGGTTCTGCCAAATGAAGCCATTGAAACCTGTCCCATCAGGTGGAGGGGCAGAAAAAGGAAACTCACAGGCTGCCAGCCTCAGGGTCAGGAGACAAAGCGATGGTCAGATTATCCTTATCTGCCCCCTAAAATCAACACTGGAGCTTGCCAGAGTCCACAGGAATTGCTCCATAGGCAAACTCATCCTGCCCAACAGCAGGTGCCATGAGCTGTCACAGAACCCAAAGCAGAAAATGACCCCATTTTTAGGGCTTTCATTTCATCTCAGAATAAACAGGTTCCCCTAATGCAAACACAGGGGGCTCTTACACAAAAATTAACTGTGACAGATCAATAGCCTTATCCATGAACAATATTGCTTTTTTTAAAAAAAAGTAAGTTTTACTTACTCTGCAGGGGCCCAGTTCTAGAGGTTTCAGGAAACTTCTTCAAAATAGAATTTGTGTGTTGCATCAGCATGGGGAGAAATGGCTTCATGGTATTCACATGTACAGTCCTTATCCCCTCCAAACTGGCCTTAAACACTTCCAGGGATGGGGCAGCCACTTTTGTGAGCTTCCTTCTTGCAACAGGTTTTTAAAACTCTGTTAAAAAAACAAACAAAAAACCCCACCCAAAAACAACAGCAAGCTCAGCCTCTGAAAAACCCTCAATTTTTTTCCAGTATTCATGCTGGGTTATATCATGTGATCATATATATTTTATTGAAAAATTAGCCTAAATTCCTCAAATATCAGATAGAAGCACTTCCATACTGAGTCCTCCCTACACCATCCCTCTGTCCTGGGGATTCTACAGAACCAGACACTGTTGGAGCTGCTGTAAGGTGAATATTCCATTCAAATTTCCAGCCACACACTTATTATCCATTTGGAAACCACATTGTAAAGAGTATGAAAGGAATAAACCAGAATCCCAGAAGGAGACAGAAGATGAATCACTGCCCCACAGCAGAAAGTAAAATATCATAAAATAAGTATAAGTTATATAAATAAATAAAAATATAAAATAAAGGTGTTATTTACCCCCCACAGAAGTTGAAGAGTACAAATGTAAGCTTCACTGGGGCGAATGATGATGTGTTCTAAAATATCCTGTGTCAGAGCTTTTCCCACCTTCTGCCAACCACTGAGGTTTGAAGGTCGAGTCCAGGCTGCTCAGGTCAAGGGAGGCTCAGGAGAAATTTGACAAAGGAGTGGGAAAAGGCCAAGAAGAAGGATCCTCACCTGGAAGCACCACCTTCGCCTGCAGCATCCTCCTGAGCACAGTTAGGTAACTCCCCAAGTTCTCGGCCAGGTGCTGGCTGTGGGGATGACAATGAGAGCATTAATCACAGTAATTGCCTGTGATTGCACCCATCCTCCTTGGAATGGGTGTGGCTGGNGTTGGGACAGGGATGAGTCCCACATGCTGCAGTAAGAGAGAGGGTTTGGGGACTCAAGTCATTTGTGTATTTTGAATGTGTAAAGCCAGGCTTTTAAAACCAGCACAGTGAGGAGAAAGTGGCGATACTCAACTGCTGACAACAGAAAAATGTGGGTTAGGGTTTGCCCAACTCAGTTTGTTCAGGCACTACTCAAACACAGNACAGATGCCTGATAAAACCTGGAAGTTTGGATTCATGAGATGGAGATGTTGTTGGTTTCTCAGCTGCAGCCAGTTCCTGGTCTGGCATCTCCAGGTAAATCACACAGAGTTGAAATTATCACCCTTTCCAAGTCCACAAACCTTTAGGCCACACTCACAACTCCAAATGGAGCAAAGCAGCAGAGCCTGTGCTTCACTATCGCCCTGGGGAGGGGGAAATAAATAAAGTGTGAACAGAAATCAAAGCACTGCTGCCAATTCCAATTCCATGCCTTGCTCATTCTTGTCTCCCCATCATGCTGGAGCTCACTGAGTGCTAAAATTGAACACCTGATTTGGCGAAGGTATGCGAGTGAAACGGGATCCAACAGCACTAGAGGGCAAGGAATGGTGAAGCCACAGTGTTCCAGCAGCATTCCAGCACCATGACTCCTTCCACATCCCTGCAGAAAATCAACAACCCCACAGAAACAGAGTGTCTGGGCTTGAATGGTGCAGCAGGAGCTTCTGGGCAAGTCCAAAGCTGGATGATCTTTAGAGATGCCTTCCAGCCCAAACCACTTCCTGGGAAGGTTTCTGTCTGCATAAAATAAATAAAGAGTTAAAAACAAAGAGATATTGAGCCTGCTCTGCCCTATGATGCACAAATNGACTCTAAGGTGATTAATACAGCAGAATTAGCACAGTGAGCCAGGGGAATTAAGGGCAGGGAGCTTGAGCCAATCCCATGGCTACATCTGCCAGAGGGGAGCCTGCAGCCCCAGAACCAGAGAGGGAGCAGAAACTGGAAGCATTAGCAGAGTTAAAAGGTCAGGATGTTCTGCGTGCCCACATGGACACCCCTGGAAGCTCTGTGAGCAGCACAGGACTGAGTGCTGGGGTTTGCACTGCAAAGCTTGCTGGGGAACACCTCCACATTCAGCTTCCTTCTCCCAGCTCCCCTCTCCAGCACAGTCCCATGGGGAGCTGTTTTGGGACTTCTTCTTCTGCACAAATGGCTTTTCCATCACTGGAGTAACATGCAAGTAACCAGATCTGTACCAGTGACTCAGCTTTCCATGTGCAGCTGATGTTTTCTCCTACAAAGGGAATAATTTCAAGATTAAGCCAAACAAAAGCCAAGGAGTACCTTTTCCTTCCTAAACTTTCCCTGCTGTCCCTCTGCTCCATCATTCCAGCCAGTGCTATCTCACCTCCTGAGCCAGGACACCACTGGCAGCTCAGATTTATCACAGAATCCCAGAATGGTTTGGGTTGGAAGGGATCTCAAAGCTCATCTCATTCCAAACCCTGCCATGGGCAAGGACACCTTGCACTATCCCAGGATGCTCCACACCCCATCCAACCTGGCCTCAAACACTTCCAGGGATCCAGGGGCAGCCACAGCTTCTCTGGGCACCCTGTGCCAGGGCCTCAGCACCCTCACAGGGAAGGATTTCTTCCCAATGTCTTGTCCAAATCCACCCTCCTTCATCTTAAGGCCACTCCAAAGCCATTTTCCCTTCTTCCCCTCACCTCCAGCCCACAACTAGGCCAAGTCTCATTTTCTCTATGTTCCCTTTCCTTCCTAATCTACTCCCAAAGGAGGTGAAACATTCTCTGGAAGTTATACAAACCAGCACAAAGTCCAGCTGCCTTCTCAGCCTGGCTAAGGTCAACCTTCCAGCTCAGCCCAGTGAGCCTTTCACAAACATGAGAATATTGACATGATAAACAGCAAATCCGACCTCTGGGCTCCCAGCTCTGGTGGCACCACAAGGATTTGCTCCTATTAAGAACAGGCTGCTTTGGCAGAGCTGGCCAGCCCCAGCCCTGAGTGCCACGTGCACACTGAGAGCTGTGCCAGGACATCTGACTTTTTCCTGGCAGGGCCACATTCCCTGAATGTCCGAAATGACTGGAATTTCCCCATGGCTGGCCGCAGGGATCCTCGCTGCTTCCATCCTACGGGAAGCTTGGGAAAGCTTGGAAAGTCCTGGCTTTTCTGAGGCCAGCTGCTTATCTTCTCTCTTTTCCTTGATTGCACTTGGAGTAAATAATAATAATTTTTAAAAAAATTCTTTCATTTGTTGGTTCCTGGGAACAGGAACCATCCATCTCTGTGGGCGTGTGGGGACAGCCTGACCGGCTGTGCAAAGACAGCCTGATTTACAGCCCTGAGCAAACCTGGAGTAATTCCACAGGCAGGGAAAGGACACAGCCAGCAGACACAGGGAACTGCCAGGAGCAACCAAATCTCTCTGGTCTAAATCCCAGTTTCTCAAATACTAATATCCAAATGCTTAAAAGCACCTCATTGTGCACAACACTAACCTCCACCATCATCCAAATATCATATATCCCTTTTCTCTCCCAAACTCGAAGAAAACAGTGATGAAAACAAAATCAAGCAAGTCAAACACATCTATTAAAGCAGATTTTTGAACTCCCATCCCTTTGAAGCTCTTTATTTTGGCTCAGGACAGGCTGGCAGACCCTTTGTGAGGGTAAACAGATGAAAGGAAGATTGCAGGAGGTGCCAGAGGACCCAGAAACTCTACTCAAACTCTGGTTTATTTATGAGGGGAAAACAGCAGGAAAGTTCTGGTGGAAAAGGCTGGGAAGAGAGGACATGATGTCTTCTCATACATTAGAAGTTTAGGAGCCAATGTCACAAGGAAGTTTCTGACAGCAATCCCTGCTGACATACACCAATAGACCCAGACACAGCAAAACATTCCCAGTCTCTCACCTGACCATCCCTTACAGAAATCCAAATCCTTCCCTCCCTTTCCACTCTCCACCTGCCCAATTCCTTTTCCCAGCAGCACAGGGAAGCTGCAGGAATGTTTCCCTATCAAGAAGCTGCAGGGATGGTCAGAAGCAGGTGGGACCTGGAGATGCTCCATTCTCCCCGGGAAGACAGGGAGGGAGGACAGTCCCTGCCTGGGCTGCCTGTGCCCTCTCGTGGCTGTCTGACTGTGCTGCACAACCAGATTCTTGCGTGGCTTTTTAACAGAAAATGAAATTAAATTCCTTTCTGTACACAGCCCTCCCACTGTCATCTCTCAGAGGGGATGAGGAGAGCTTCCATGTTAATGTGCAGAGCCGAGCAGGGAGGAGAGCAAGTGGTCTTAGTGAAACCAGAGCAACCCATAACCTCTGCCTGCTGAGAGAAGGGGGAGACTGATGAGGAAAAAGGAAGGAAGAAGATCCTCCAGTCACCCAGCACCCGTGCAGCACTTCAAGCCAGCAAATTAAAGGAGACACCACCGAGCAGGAGAAGCCTCAGCTTCCCTCAGGAAGAACAGGTACCTGCTCTGATGAGTAAAAGCATCCCAAACCCCATCCTGTAGGCTTTTCTCTTGCACCCCAAGCACCCCAATCCTCCAGCTCCAACCAGGCTTGTAGAGGTTAATAGCAAATGTTTATTTTCTTTTATGAAAGAGCAGGGTGCAACCATCCCACGGCCAACGGAGTGACTTCATTTTCCTTCACCAATTGTTCTCTCTGCTTCATTTGAAATGCAAGACAACCTCAGACAAGGCATTGCTCCAGTTCCTTCTGTCTCAAAGTGCTTTTCAACATGACACCAAGGGGGAAAAAATACCCCACAAACGAAAAGATCTCCCACCCAGAGAGATCATCTCATTCCCAGTGCTGCAACGTTTGTGCAGTGTAGCAGCTCACGGCACAGGAAGACATGGAGAGATCAAAAGGACAGGGGGAAGAGATGCAGGGAAAAATTCCAGGAGTGGAATTCACCTGAGCTGAAATCCACAGCTGGGGAAACCAAAGCTGTGTTATTTCTCTCTCCCTTAGACAAAATCCAGCAGCTCAGTGGAAGAAGAATCGAGTTCTTAGTGTAATATCCTTCAGGAGAGGATGGAATTATGGAGTGAGGATGGGCACCAGCTTGCTGAGGCTGGCAGAGGGACAGGGTGACAACCCTGTCACAAGTGAAAACCCCAGAGTGGTTGAGCTGATTCCAGAGTCACTTAAAAAGGCTAAATTAGCTACAAAATACTGTCATGGCTTTAATAAACCTGGGTCTGAGTTCAGGATGTGTCAGGCCTGTGCATTCCTACAGCTCCAGTGACATCTCTCCCTCCCAGCACATTTTGGGGCAGGCAGGAACCTCAATCACATCCCTCATGTGCACACAAAGAGGTCTCAGATTCCCTCACCAGGGAATGGCAGCCCAGGAAAAGTTGTGATTCCCAGTGGACAGGCATCTCCAGGTCTGGTGTAACACTGGGAAGGAATCTCTGGGCTTTGGGACTGCCCAGCCTGGGCATGCTCCTCCTGGAGACACAAAGAACCCAACCTGGGAACGTGATTCTGCCTGAAGAGTGGGAACAGGACTGCCCAAAGCTCCCTCAAGAGCAGGAACAGCTCCAGGGCTTGTTTGTGGGTGAGGTTTGTGTTTAGGAGCATCATGGGGGACTTCACACCAGAGACTGTCATAGGGTCCTGCATCTGCCTCTGACAACTGCAGCAGATTCCCTAATCCAGGGGGAAGAAACCCTGCAGCCAGCTGGGAGTTAGGGAATTTCCCTGCTCCCTTTCTTCTGCTGGAGGCCCCAGGTGCACAGCTCCAGCCATTCCCCAGCCTGCATAACCCAGTGCCAAACATCCAGCTAAAAACAGGAACAAATCCCTCTTTGTGACTCTGCTGGCAACAAGCTTCTCTCGCAGGCTCCTTGAAAAGGAACAAGGAAGTCCTTGGAAACAAACTGTTCAAGATTATTGTGCTCTGCTGGCATTTTCAGGGCTGCTGTGGTCAGCAGGACCTCGGGGACAGCACCCTCCATCCCAAATAAACAAGTGGAACAGACAGCCAGCATCTGTCCTGACAGGCTGGCTCACAAGGAAGGTCCAGAATTCCCACCCTGCACAGGCCTGGCCTTGGGTTATGCCAAAGCAGGCTGCATATAAAAACAAAAGGTTTAAAAAAAAATGGCTATACACTGCTTATAGGAGACTCCAGAGTCCACAGATGGCCATCCTGGAGCAGCCAGGGCCAGCCCAGCTCCAGGGGCAGCGTGGCAGCTGCATTCCAGTCACACTTGGAGGAGTGGGACAGCTGAAGGTGGAACTCGTGCCTCTTGCTCCTTGCTCCAGGCAGAGGGAAGGTGGGAGGGAGCAGGACAGGCACTGCACTCCAAGCCCTTCCTCCAGGAGCAGTTTCCTTCCACGCTCAGGGCTCTGCTTACATCTCGCTGGGATAAAATCCAAGTTTGGCCAGAGACATCTCCCTCCGGAGCCGCATGACCTCCCAGTACATCAGCTCCACTGCAAAGCACAGCGGGGGCACAGAAAGGGAAAGAAACACCAAAAAATCAGTAAGGAGGGCGCAGCTGGCCACTAGTTCCTGCTCTGCTGTGCTCCCAGCATTCCCAAAGAATGGAGAGAAGCAGGACAGGCCCACCAGGTCAGCCCTTACCAGCTCTACCCCAGAGCAAAGCTCCCAGGAAGCTGATAAGCAAGGAAGAGAAGCTCCACTCCTCCCCTCATGCTTTGTCTTTTATCTGCTTCTCAAAGACACTCCCAGCTGCCCCCACTCCAAACAGCTCCTCCCAATTCTCCCCAGTTGCCTCCACAGAAAGCATCCCACTGGACCCAGCCCTTACCATCCTGCCTCACCAGGCCTTGCTGGATGTAGCGGATGTAGGTGAAGAAGTTGCACACTGCTGTGATCTGCATGACAGAGGGAAAGAGGGGGAAAAAAAAAGGAACAAAGATTTGAAACATTACTTTGGTGCGAGTAACGAAAATGAGTCAAACCTGTGCACAAAAAACCAACTTTTTGTGGGATCTGCTCTTCAAAAATGCAGCTCAGGAAAGAATTAACTGCTAAAATCCTCCACTGAACAAAAGCCTCGACAGCAACGTAATCATCAACTAAACCTTCTCCCTCCCCTCCACAGAAAGGACAGTTTGTTCCCACAGCCAGGCACGGATCTGACTGGAACAGCAACAGCCTCTAAAGAGCAGAAAATTGTTGTGTTTTACAAAGGGGAATTAAATAATAACAATAAAGCCAAACAATCAAAGCTCTGTCCTGAATGAAATCATGCAAAGTGAACACACTGAAGGTTATCTGAAAACAGAAGGAAGAGCTGGATCTGCCCCCTAATCATCAACTAAGAGCCACCTCAGCCTCAGGAACGACCTCAAATCCCACAGTTTTTCCTCACTTCCAGGGCTGACCCTCAGGACATGGAATAATTTTGGAAGGTCAAGGCACCCTGGGGAGGTGAAGGACTCACCCTGGCCCTGCAGGAAGGGGAAATGTAGTAGTAACTCCCAGAATCCCCCAGCATGATCCGGTGCTTGCAGGTCCTGGGGAGGCCACTCAGAGCACATTTCCTGCAGGAAAAAGGGAAAAGCACTTCAGCAATCCAGTGGCACAGCACAGATCCAGCAATTCAGCCACCNCTGCAGGAAGGGGAAATGTAGTAGTAACTCCCAGAATCCCCCAGCATGATCCGGTGCTTGCAGTGCCTGGGGAGGCCACTCAGAGCACATTTCCTGCAGGAAAAGGGAAAAGCACTTCAGCAATCCAGTGGCACAGCACAGATCCAGCAATTCAGCCACCGGGGGAGATGGAAGTGAGAGATCAGAAGCCACTCCTGGGTTAGGCAGTGTGAAGAAGGAAAAAAAAAAAAACAACCCCTGGCTGATATTCTTTTGCTCCTGGAAATATTCCATAAATAGCAAGTTTAGGAGACTTTAGGTGAAAGCACCTTTTCCCTGACACACAGCCCCAGAGGAAACCACAGGAAATATTAAAGAGGTGAGGCTGGAGCAGAGCACAATCAATGTCCCCTGGTTTCTGCACATGTCCCCTACATTCCAGGGCAGGCTCAGGTGTATCAGCTTTCCTGGGTGAGATGTAAACCCATTGGCTGAGTATCAAAGCTGGCCTCAAAACAGGTAAATCCAGCATTTGAGCAGGATTTGCACATACCAAGAACTCAAAACAAGCCAACCCCTCCTTGGGCAGACAAGAAAGGAGCTTGGCTTCCTAATTTTGAGATTTCAGAGGGTGAAAACAGCCTTTTCCAAACAATTAAAAGCAAAGGGTGCAGCATTCCTTTATTTTCTTCCCTTTTCTCCTGCTATGTGCAAGGCAAATTATCCCACCACCACTTTAAGCAATAAAGCAGAATTTTCCAGTGCACAGTTATCACCACGTTCCTCAGGGACTCAGAAGGAAGAGGAACATCACTCCGAAACTGCAAAAAAACTTCTCTGGGGAGCCACAGGAGGTGACAGCACAGGAGAGCAAATGTCTCAGAGAGCTCCTGAGCTTATCCCTGAGCTTGTTTTTCACTGCTCTCAAGGCAAACATTAGCCAAGAGTGGAAGCACGAGTTCCAAGTGTCGTGATGCAAGGAGAAGTAATCATTGACCAGGTGTTAACACAACTTGAGGAGATGAAATTCCCAGGAGGTGCAGGATGACCAAAACCTTGGTAAACAAGATACCTGTAAGGAGCCACATATTTGAGCATTGCAACATCCTGGAAAAGAGTGACTCTTGCTTGATTGGTACCACTTAGTGTAAAACCACATCTATCACAAGCAAACTAACCAAGATTGCCTGGAAAACCAGTGTTTTGCATTTGGGAAAAAAAGGAAACAAAGTCCTTTTGGGTCTTTTATTGCAAATGAGCTCCTTCCTACCCTGCCTGGGTGGAACTTAAACAGGGTTAAAGAGTTAGGTCAGCTCAGCAAAAGCCTCCAAGCTGCCACATGGTGCTGAGTTAGTGACTTGTTAATGCTCCAGAGACCTTTGATCACTGGCTGAATAATAAATATTTCACTTACGTTAGGATTTGTGACCGGAAGCCACTGTGAAGACAAAAAAAATATTTTTAAAAAATCAAAAGGAAACTGATAAGGATAAACACAGCATGGGTTGTTTGGGGAATAATTTGCAGGAGAGTGGTAGGAAACCTGCACATCCCTTCTGTCCCAGGGACACCTTGGAAGGTAAGAAAGGATTTAAATTCAATATCTGAATAAAACCCCTCCTTTTTGTTTGGAATATCACATCACTCCTGCTATTGTGATGTGGCCCCAAGCTGCCTGTCACACCACTCCATGACAGGGGACAAACCAGCAGCAAGGAGGGGACAAGGCAGAGAGACACAGTCCTTACTTGGGGCCACCACACTCTTCTGCTGCCACCTTGCCCACAGGGACAGTCTGGGAAGCCACTGGCTCGATGGTGAGGGTGTTCTGCTCCACAGCCACTCGCACCAGCTCTGACAGCTGCAGCAAAACAAGGGAGAGCAGGAATGAATTCCAGGAAGGTAACACTCCACAGCTGCCAGCTGCTCCTGCTTTTCCAGCACTCACCTCCTGCTTGGTGAAGTCCAGACAAGGTCCTACATCTTCTCGGTAAATTCTGTCCAGGAAGGAGCAGGATTTGTCCAAAGTTGGAGATTCCTTCCAGGCCTGGAACTCAGCAAATAAAATGGAGTCGACCTGCAGTGAATGTCCAAGAGGAAGGGGAAGAGGGAGGAATGCCATATCAGAAGGTACCTGTTACTATGCAGGAAACCCATGAAACATCTGTTCTGGCATCTGGAGAGGCTCAGACATCACAGAGGCATCTGAGGGAAGCTGCCTGGCTCCAGGGATCTCTTGTTTCCCACCCAGCAGCAATTCTGTGTCAGAGTGGCACAGCCACCCTGGGCTGTGTGTGCCAGAAGCCTACAGGCACCTCTCAATCCCATTTTCCTCCAGGTGGCTTTTCCTCCTTCCTGTGGCTGCAGCAAAGCCATCACATAACCACTGAATAGATGAAGTGCACGTTCAGCCCATGGCAGGAATGATGGGAGCAGCTGAGGAGCAATAGGAGACTCTGTGGGATCTGGCATTTAAATCCCAGATGGATCACTGGGCAAAGCACAAACATGACTGACAGAGCAGCTCCTACAAGCCCAACAAAAGCTTCTGAAAGGAAAAAATAAAAGCAAGCTGAGCAACACAAAGAACATGAGTGAATGCAGCTGGAAAAGTCCGGATTCCAGCACATCCCCTGTGTGCCATGGAGACTGCTCACCTGGGACCAGCAACAGCTTCAGAGCCACGAGATGGGAAAAAAAAAATGGAGAAAAACAAAATGAAAGAAAAAAAATGGAGATTAGCATAAAAGGAAGCTGGAACTGAAAGGCTGGAAGCGTGAGAGGCAGGTGGGTCCCACCCGTTCCCAGAGGTTGGTTACCTGCCGTGAGGAGGAGGAGGAAGCATCTGCTCCCAAGGCCTGCCAGCCTGGCTCATAGGTGATGTGGATAGCCTTCCCAGGGAGGATGCAAAGGAGCAGGGAGAGGAGAGCAGGGAAACCAGACTTGGAGGGCAGAGGGAGAGACAGACAGTGAAGGAAGAGGTTTAGAGAGACAGGCAAAGAGGGAGGTAAAAAACCATGAGATACAGAGAAAGGCTCAAGTCCTCCCCTGCAGGAACTGAGCATGATCCTCAAGGCATCACAGGGCCACAAGCCACATCTTTACACTTCAGCTTGAGGGGAACCATTTTTAGGCTCAATTTAAGATCTTTCCAATAGAGCACCAACTCTCTGAATGCCAGGTTCCCTTTCATCACCTCTCACATAAGGATTGTGAGGGGCAAAAAACCATCCCATCCTTGATACATAACATTGGGCACTCTGGAGGCTGAGCCCTGAAATTTGAAACCCCAGGAAGATCTGCACCCTGTTGGAGGTTGCCTCCACGAAGAAATGGCAGATAAAAATCTTTAACAAGCCTTTGTGTTCCCTCAACAATTCCTCTGGACACAGGCTGCAGTTCTCAAAAAATCACTAGTGAGACATATTCCCCCACCACATTCCTCTTCAGATTTTTTTTTTCCTTCCTGACCAAGTGCCTCCTATTTGCTTCCCAGGACAGCTGTGTCCACATCTGGCTAGTGGAACTGGCTTCTGCTCAGCAGCTCTCAATATCTGCTCACAGCACTGGCACCCCCTGGTTCTGTCCCTCAGTGATCCCTCAGCTGCTTCCTGTCCCGACAAAGAGGAAATCCCCACAAAAGGAAACCCTCTGGCACCTGCCTCAGCACAAATTTAGGGAACAAGGCACAAACAACTGCTCAGTGAGACCACAGAGCTCTGTGGGGAGCCCGAGCCCGGCGCTCCCAGAGCGGCGGCTCCGATGCAGCAAATGTCCCTGACCCACCTCTTTGCATTCCCGGCTGACAGGCTCTGGAGCCACGCTCTGGCTGGCAGCTGACACCATGGCACTGCTGGTGCTCTTGTTCCGCCCGTGGCCCTTCCTGAAGCCAGCTTTGGAAGGGCTCTGCAGCTGAGGGTGCAGCTCCCTGTTGGGGGAGGACGGTGTGGATGTGATCACCAGCGTCTTCAGGGCTGTCACCTCTGCCTGCAGCATGTCAATCTGGGGACACAAGCAAGAGTCACCCTCAGCACCTGCTGGGCTCCAGTTTGCTGCACCCCATCAAACATTGAAAGCACAGGGAAGCAGCTACAAGCCCAGCCATGAAACCTCTTCCCATCCTCCCAGTGCCACCATCATTCAGCACTTTGAACAGCAGCTGTTTGGGAATCTACCCCTTTTGCCCCAGGCTCTTTTCAGAACCAGTAACTCCCAAGAATTATCTCTCTCCTCAAGATGGAGCCATTTGAACAGGCCTGTGGTGCAGCTGCGTCAGGAAATTCCAGCTTCCCAGGTCCCTGCTCTATCCTTCAATCCCAGAGCAGTGACAATTAAACTCATTATTTCTCTGTGGATCCATTTCCCAAATGAGAGCTGGATCGGCAGGAGACTGCAAGGATGTGTGTGAGGCCTTTTCCCTCTCACTCAGGTGTCTGCTGGAAAGGGACCAGAGCATCTCAGAGAGATGAAGCTGCACTTCACTCTGCTCAGCCAACAAACAGCCCTGTGGCCAGGCTGGGCAGAGATGCCACCACACCAACCCCAAAAATGAAGTCACTCACTCACCTTGCCCCGGGCCTCCCTGAGCTGTTTCTCTGCCGCAGCCTGTTTGGTGTTGGCTTCTCTCACCATCTTGTGGGCTTCCTGCACCAGAGAGAGTTTTAATCCACCTGCTGCACCCCAGCTCACACAGCCAACAAGGCAGGTCACAGATCTGCCACATCACATGTTCCAGGCACGGGGACAGACATCCCTGCCACATCCAGGGGGTTTGCTCCTCAGCTGTGCAGAGCCTTCCCTCAGTATTGCCCACAAAAGGCTCCCAGTGCCAGAGCCTGGAGTGCATCCCCTTTCCAGGAGTGTAGCTGGCCAAGTTAAGGAGTTGAGCTAGCCAAGGTTATCTCTCACTGATAGGGGCTGCTGAGAAGAATGCCAGAAGCAAGGACCTGCCTTTCTTTGCCCTTGGGAATTGCTTTAATATCAGAACCCACCTGTTCCCCACCACAGCTGTGCCTGCCCCTATTCCAACAGCTCTGCGACTCCAACGTCACCTCAGCCTGGTTCCTGCAGTCACTGCAGCCTTGCTGGGTGATCCCTGCACTGATTCCTGACCCTGACTGCTGCCTGTGGCTCTGATCCTGATCCAGACTGGCTGCTCCACATCTTGGTGAGGGCATTGCTCTTGCCTGCCTTGTTATTGCACTTTGCTCCCACTTCCCTTTCAGAGCAGCTGGTCCCCAGTGCCCCCAGGCATGGCTGTGACACAGCAGGACCTGGAGCTCAGGTGGGGACCAAATGTGGAAACTGGCTTAAAAGCTTCTCCCACAGGAAGAGGGGAGCAGGATGAAGCCCAGCTGGGGCCTCCCTGAAATCTGGAAGCAGCATCTGGGCAAGGCCACCAAAGAAAGGACGGGGACAGGACAGCCCTTGGTTACATGATCTCCAAGATCATCCTGTGCTCAGGCAGCCAAAATTTTGGGAGGAGGGTGCTCTCTTGGCTCTCACAGCCCTGTGTTTCAAAGGCACAGATGGGCTCTGGCTTTCCTCACTATCCAGACAGATCCAGACATTAGAGCTGCTGGTGAATGGGATTTTGCCAAGATACAGCTTGGCAAGAATCACATTACAACAAAATCCACCAAAACAAAATCAAACCAACAGGCCTTCTGGACACTCACTGAAGCTGAGTGCATGAGGACATCCAGCATGGTCCCACCCCCAGCAAGGGCTGGGATGAGCCAGGGAATCATCTCTATTACACAGCAGCTGCCCACACTACAGAGCAGGCATGGAGGGGGACAGGGAGCTGTGCTTGGCTCCAGCTCCAGGCATTCCCACATTTTGGAACCATAACTACTGTGCTCTTTATGCCACCCTGCAGCTGCTAGAAGGGGAAAGAAATCCAGGTAAGGGCTCTACCTGCAGCACTGGCCAGCTCTGCTTCTCCAAATAGGAAAGAACAGGGGAGAGGAGGAAATTATGGAAGGAGATGGCTGGAAGTCCAAGGAAAGCCTGTCTTAAAGGAGCTGGATGTAAGATTAGCTGAAGAAATGATAGGAAAAGGAAGAGGGTGGTACCTCAAACAGGCTGGCTGTTAACTCCTCCAGTTCCTGCTCCAGCTGTTCCCTGACTTTTGACAATCTCTCACATTCTTTGTCCTTGAGCTTCAGCTCCTGTAGAGGAAATGGAGAGGGATAGGAATGCCCTGTCCCAGCCTGTCAATCACAGCCCTTCCTCCCCACCCCAGCACCTGATCCCTGACCCAAGATTCCTGTCACCATCTCTAGGAAAGCCACCCCCTGCTCCAACCTGTGCCACCCTCCCCAGCAGTTCCCACAAACCCTGGGGCTCACCTTCTGTGCTTTGTGCAGCTCATCTCTCAGGAACTCAGAGCCCTTTTCCCGGATCTCCACCGAGGAGCTGCGCAGCCGGGACACGTTGAGCTGCTCCGTGGACTGGGGTTCATGCACATCTCCAGCATCCTGGCATCCACCCTCTGGCTCCTCCTTGTCACCTTTGGATGGCATCAGAGGCTTCCAGTGTCCCACAGCGGGTGGATTCTGGCTCTCTTCCTCAAAACTGACCTGGCTGTGGGGTAAAATGAGCGTGGGGGTGATCCAGAGCCTTCCCCCAACACTCACAACACATCCAGCCCCAGGCACAGGCAGTGGGAATGAGGCAGGGAAGGTGATGGGGAACAATTTGTGCAGCAACAGCTGCATCTGCTCCTTTGCCCTGCATTCCTATGGAAGTGCTTTACCCTTTTGGCAGGCTGTCCTCATTAACTCAGGATAAGGCAGGAGAACTAAGGACAGCTCCTCCAGGGATCCCATTCTCACCTGCTGTCCAAGAGAAATACCCTGAAGATGGATTTTTAGTATTCCAGGACACACCCAGTAGACCTAAGGTCAGACTTCCCTACCGAGGTAGTAAAAAAACAAAAGGAATACAGCTTTCCCACTTTTATTATAAGGACCCCAATCCCCTTCACTGCCCAATCCAGCTTTCCTCTACCCCCTGCACCTGCTTCAGAAGGAAAAAATCTACTTTCAACCGATTTTAACCTATTTTCCCACCCATTTCTCACTGAAACCCTCCACAGAGCTGTCTAAACCAGGGTATTTTCCCCAGGCTGGGTCAAAGCCCTATTTTTTAGTTTCAGTGGCCAGCAAGTAGAGATATCCTAGAAAGAAGAAATCAAAAGAGGCACCTAGGACACTGCACCCCAGTGCTCAACAGGGCTCTGTCAACTCTCAAATTAACAGAGATGCTGGAGAAGTTTTAGGAATGGAATACATCATTTGAGTGCCTGCATGCAGGGCACTGCTGTCACTGTGGTGTTTGTATTTCTCCTCTTCCACACTGACCTCTCCCCATGGAATCTCCCTCCATTTGAAGGCAGGGGCAGTGTGTCCAAGCCTTCCCCACATGGAAGTTTTCTATCCTGCCCAGACACAGGCACTGCCCTGCAGATTAACCTGCTGCTGCTTATCTCTGGCTCACAAGCCCTGGCTGAGCTCTGGTGACCTTCTCTTTGTGCATCTCCTCCCACACTCCTGGACACTGCTCCTTGCCCACCACCTCCTCCTGCAGAGCAGCCATCACCTTTCTTTTTGCTCAGGTTCACTTTTTCCTGTTCCCTTTGCCCCATCTTGGTGTTTTTCTCCCCTGCATTCCAGCCAGGCCATGCTCCTTCCCTTACTCTGACTCCACACGACTCCACACAGGCTGGGCTTATCTCCTCAGTCCCAGAGTGTCCTATCATCTTTTCCACTCTTATTTTTCCCTTTCTGTGCCCACCAAGCTGTCCAAGACCAACAGTTGTTCACAGCCACCTTCCAAAGAGGGAACAAAGCAGCAGCTCCCAGCTAAATCAGCTCAGGTATCATAGGAAAGCATGTGGAAAAGCACACGTGGAGAACTCTCTGAACACTGGGAAGAAATCACACCAGAAAGGAGCAAGGAAACCAGAGCACAGAGAATAAAAATAATTTTAAAAAAGCAGCAAGGAAAAGGGGTATTTCAGCAGCCTACTGACACGAATACAATTAATCTAACCCACAGGAAGAAAAAAATAATGTTGTTCTTTTATGACTCTCTAATTCTCAGCTGAAAGTTGCCTCAGGAGACAGATATTTCAGTGTATTTCCACACACTACAGAAGAAAACTGGAGGATACGGAGGAATTAAACAGTCCCACCCACACACTAATGCCAAAAAACATATCCTGGAAAATCATCTATGATGGGATAGCTCATTCCTTCTCCATGCCGTGCAAACAGAATCCCTATGGAAGCCTTGACTATGCTGGATACTGCTCAGGGTCCAGGTGGGGCTCTGAAATCCAATCCCACAGACCAAAGGACCACCACAAACACTCCCTCTCTTGCTGACTGGTAGCTAACTGCCTTTCCAGGAAAAATGGATCATATCCTAAGTGTCATGCACTGACACAAGAAATGCAAATCTACACCAAAAAAAAAATTAAAAAAAAAAGAAAAAAAATCCCCAACACCCCACAACCTTCTACAGTTGGTTTCTGTAGAAAAAGCAAAAAAATGTGCAAGATCTGCACTTTTTCCAGCGGGCCCCACATGTTTCCTGCAGCACTGATCCGACGGGGTTGTTTCCCGTGCAAGCAGCCTCTGGCTCTCTCCAGGTTCAACTCTTACCCGCAGGTTTGGGAGCAGGGCCTGACTTTTCCATCCCCACCGGGATGGATGCCTGACCTGCACCACCCTGGACCAGCATCAGCCCAGAGTGGCTCATCATCCCATGTGCGCTCAGCATCATCCTTCAAGTGTTTGGCAAAGCATCTGGCAGTGATTTATTATATTTTTATGCTATTACATTATAGCAGAACACACATTGGTGTTTCCTGTCTTTGCCTCAGCAGTGAAACGCCAAGTCCCGTGTCTGGAGATGCTGCTGCCTCCCTATTCCATCTCCTTACTTGGCTTCCATGCAACTTCTTCCCTGTGAGGATGATGGAATGAATTTCCCAGAGAAGCCGTAGGTGCCCCATCCCTGGAAGTGTCCACGCCAGGCTGGACAAGGCTTGCAGCAACCCGGTCTAGTGGAAGGCAAGAACTTTAAGAGTCCTTCCAACAAAACCGTTCCAGGATTCTACGGAAACACAGAGACCCGGCACACTCCTTCCGTCACTCTTTCCCCGTCCAGACCCGCACCTACCCCCGCAACATCGCTGTGTCCCGCTGCTGCTGCTGCTGCTCACGGCGGAGGCGGGCTCGCAGCTACCCCCATGGCCGGGGCAGCGGCACCGGGAGCGGGAGCGGGAGCCGTGCCCGGGGGAGAAGCCGGAGCTGTGTCCGGAGGAGACGCCGGAGCGAGAAGCGGATACGCGCCCGGAGAAGCCACAGGCGGAGCGGGAGACGTGGCCGGAGGAGCCGGAGCAGGAGCCGTGCCCGGAGGGNATCCCATGTGCGCTCAGCATCATCCTTCAAGTGTTTGGCAAAGCATCTGGCAGTGATTTATTATATTTTTATGCTATTACATTATGGCAGAACACACATTGGTGTTTCCTGTCTTTGCCTCAGCAATGAAACGCCAAGTCCCGTGTCTGGAGATGCTGTTGCCTCCCTATTCCATCTCCTTACTTGGCTTCCATGCAACTTCTTCCCTGTGAGGAAGATGGAATTAATTTCCCAGAGAAGCCATAGGTGCCCCATCCCTGGAAGTGTCCACGCCAGGCTGGACAAGGCTTGCAGCAACCCGGTCTAGTGGAAGGCAAGAACTTTAAGAGTCCTTCCAACAAAACCGTTCCAGGATTCTACGGAAACACAGAGACCCGGCACACTCCTTCCGTCACTCTTTCCCCGTCCAGACCCGCACCTACCCCCGCAACATCGCTGTGTCCCGCTGCTGCTGCTGCTGCTCACGGCGGAGGCGGGCTCGCAGCTACCCCCATGGCCGGGGCAGCGGCACCGGGAGCGGGAGCGGGAGCCGTGCCCGGGGGAGAAGCCGGAG